>JAPWLS010002413.1:0-11913 GCA_028551675.1 Tineola bisselliella
AGGGATTGTACAAACATAGTCGGTAAACCGTGGCAAAACTAGAAGGACATACGTGACCGGAATTCTTGTGCAAATTGTTTCTTACAAAGTTACTTTTATTATTGTCTCCATTTTACTGTTATTTGTGTCCCCCTTTTTAAGTGCCCTTGTGACCCTTTTTTTTTCAATATCTATTACAAGTTTTATTAAGGAAAGGGAGGCACTGATGAGAAAGCACAGAGTCTGCGGGCTGGATGTCGGTTTAGCGCAAACCATTCTGGCTGAACCGACATCGGATGTGTGTTGGGATTTCTGCAAGATGGTTCATCAGCGGCTCCCTCTCCTTTAAGTTTAGGTTTTGTAGATTTAGGTAAGGCACGATGGGGCTGATATGTCCTGCCAGGTAAAAGTCCCAAATTAAAAATAAATAATTAAAATAAGTTCTATCAGCTGTATATAGAACAGTGTTATTATACGAAATATTTATTGACTTTATTAATTTTATTAACCGAAACATTCATACATGCTTATAGCTGAGATAGCGGGGTTATAGCTAAAAAGAAAGTAACCACTCTCAAGGTACATAATAGTGCAAACAGCGGTTGTTTAAAGTCCTTTATTATATAAATAAAATAGTATAACTGTATATAGTAGATTTCGATTTAAAAATAAATTTACCACACGAGAAGTTTTTGGATGTCGGACTACGTGTTTGTTCTGCAAATATTTGTTTAATTTAATTTATCATTTCGAATGTACCCGTCTTAAATTTAATATAATACACGTATAAAGTTAACTTCAGATATAGAATTCATTTTAGTGAAAAATGAGGACACAACAACACTTGTGGGTCACAAAATACAGTCGAATCAGTAAAATCTTTATTTCTTATATGTTATAGGCTTTTACGAGTTAAGTTGTTTTAGTTTTGTGAAACCGAATTAATCTACTTATTTGCATTCTAATTCATTATCTTGTATTCTATTTTATATATTATAAAAAGTTACTTTTCAAATCGTAAAACCTCACACGTACAACTGAAAGTTATCTGAACGAAAACGGATGCGCAAATTCCTAGTCTTAAATAAAGATTAATAAGGTGGTATTGCCCTCAAATCGTTTGGAATATGTTAAGGTCTGCTTCCGATGAAAGCGACAACTTATGGAAGATGACAAGACAATGTTATTATGTGTCACGCAATGGTTTATTATTTAAAAAAACGTTCGAGATTTAAAATTTTAAAGACGGTATTTATAGACGGGTCTAGACGCGTCCATAAATAATAATCATTATTATGTTTATTATTTAGTATTTAGTTATAATGTCGGTTACTCCTTTTTTTTAAAGAATGAGTGTAGAACTGGCATTAAAAAATAACATCTTTTAAAATAACACATAAAATATATATTTAACAATTTAAAAATTATTTCAATTCCTTATTTACATTGATTTTAATTTTAATTGTCAGATTTAAATCTAAACACAATCTTTATTTTTTACAGGTCTTTGGGCCTTTAGGGCCTTGCGTATAGTCTGAATCTACGAGATATGAGGAGAAGAAATCGCAAGAAACTTAATAATTTTAGCCAGTACAATACAATGTTAGTAGTTACATAGTTGCATAGCTTTAATTAAGCATCTTAAAGAAATAATTATTTGCAGAAGCTTGTTTAAATTTGAGTTTCTCTTATTTTTTATACCTAATAAACGTGGTTATTGTTTTATGCCTAACACATGCCTTCTATTTGTCATACAAAGGAATTTAATTCATTTGTTTTTTTTTTCTTTATATAAATAAAAGTAGTCGCAGGACCTTTGTCGCTATTTCCGGAAGCGTTCTTAACAGAGGCAGGTATAAATCCCGCTCACAGCCGGTGCGGCTGATCCACGAGTGTGGGATACGATATGGCACCATCTGCCGCCAAAGACTAACAAAAATATTGGAAAGAGAATGGATATTTTTTGTAAACATTTCTTTTATACAATTCAGACGTTAATGTTTCTACATAAATTATAGAATAGTTTTATGTAGAAACGGTTTCGTAATTTTTCTTATTGTTTTAGACACGAATAGCGATAGTTTCAGAAATTAGAGGATTAGTGTCTATCTTTTCATTTGTTTGTGAATTGTTTTATCATTATTTTTAATATACAAACAATGTCTTAAATCCAAACTAAGATATCCTTACTACAAGAATCAAGACAAGGCCAACACAAACATAAAACACCTAGACCAGAAACAAATTAGTTTTAAAAAAAGAGATATGTATAATTGATCAGGAGTCAAACTCGGGACCTCTGCAGAAAAGTTATGATACATGTACGATTCGATTACTTTGCAGCTATTGTTAACCTCGCCGCGATTACAATGGCTGCAAAGTAATCGACATACTCTACGACGTATTCTGA
Source organism: Tineola bisselliella (assembly GCA_028551675.1). Lineage (NCBI taxonomy): Eukaryota > Metazoa > Arthropoda > Insecta > Lepidoptera > Tineidae > Tineola > Tineola bisselliella. The sequence goes on from JAPWLS010002413.1 coordinate 2,390, forward strand.
TTATTTGAAAATAGATGTGGACGTTCTGAAACAAAATATAGACGTCTGGGCGCCAGTCTGCATTTCAAGTTATTTTTATCTGACAATACAATTAACATAAGTAATGTCGCGAGTCGTAGTACTCGAGCATTCCTCTTACACTATGACTAAAATTAGTACCCGTATTGGATATCTAATTAAGAATAGATACTTTGTTTTTAACACCAGGTTTACGGACGTTTTCTATATAACTACTTCTACTAAAACGCGTCAATTTGACGCATATCGTAGCGATAGATATACCACATAGACAAGTTCAGTAATTCAACACTTTTAAAGAAAATAGACTTCAATATATATTTCCCTCGATCAATGAATAAAAGTCATACAAAGAGATAAAATAAAAATTTAAATAGTTTTTGGTAATTCTCTGGTAAAAGTCAAAATGCGTCAAATTGACGCGTCCCGTAAACCTAGTGTTAATAATAGTATACACATTTTCAGATCAAAACGTTCTACTTAATCACCCTATATAATAATAATAACACTTTATTGCAAATAACACAAGAAAAGAAAGAACAAAAGACGGCCTTATCACTAAGCAGTGATCTCTACCAGACAACCAACCTTAGGGTAGTAGACCAGGAAGTAAATAGTAGGGTGCATAATAACAAAATAAAATAAAATTACATAAAAAAATGATAATAATAAAGATATAAATAATACTAAATATATATCATACACAAATATACACTACTTAATATATATAATACGTAATAAAAAAAGTATATAGGCCGGGTGTTTCAATAAAACGTTCAGAGAGATTAAGTATTGTTATAAATTTTGGTATTTACTTATTACCACATTTTAGACTCCAAACTTTTAATTCGATCACCAGGTAAATTCCAATTAACGTCACTCGATTTAACGACAAACTCCCTAAAGCGTCGAAATCACTTGGCTTTGGTTGGTTTAGCTTTTCTTCCATATAATGATACACTAGTCCAAATAACTTTTTTATGTAATTACTAACACTAGTTTGAAGTAAACTTTTTTAATTCTAATATTTCTTCTCTCCATTTAACGACGCCATAAAATACTCAGTCCCGCTAGTCGTTATACAGAGTTTTATTTGTTTTTTAACGTATTTTACCTTGTATTCATGTTACACAGATACCCGTAATTGTGGTTTAATTATCGGGATAAATCAATATCCAATTTAGCGTTGTATAGAGGTGGGCAAACTCAACCTATAAACGTAGATCCACAGTAAGATCTTAGGATATGCAAATGTACTAAAACTCACACGTTCAGTGACTATATATATGAAGTTTGGGGCCTAATTTACATAGTCCAGTTGATTTACTTTAAGAACATCTTGACTAAGACGGTTTGGGAACCACATTTCTATTTAACTGAATTCCAAGTATCTACTAGAGAAGCTATTATTACGCTGTATTTTAATAGGGATAGACAGCGGAACAACTGTTTTTTTATTTCTCATTAGAACTTAACTTGAATATCCCGCATGCGGAAATTATCAGCATATAATGTAGGTTTATTTAATAAATACCACACAATTTAGTAATTGGCAAATGAGCTCTCACAATCTGTAGTCATTCCCCATTTAACAAAGTAAATGGTTCCTCGAGAGCTCGTCTTAAGCGTGATTCGGAATTCTCCCGTTCCCGCATGCGGTACCGGTTGGCGGATGTAATTCTAGTATTAGCTTTCATTCGTTTATTTTTAGTCTTTAATAACTTTCTCGGCTAACCCAATGCTAGTAACGTATATCTTTATGTTTCAATTAGAAACAAGCTTGAATTTGTAACAAATTAATAATTACATAGAAATAACACTCAAAGATAGATTCATTGAGTATAGTAACTTCAAATGTCACTCCGTACGAAACAAAATAGACCAATCGCACACTTGAAAAATAGTTGACGTGATTTTTGACCAATGATACTAATCCATTGCAACTGTCTACTGTCACTTAGCTGTCATTACGTTCTGTTACACGGATTTATAAGAAATTGTTTCAATCGTTACTTATTAAAATATAAATAACTAGCAGTTGCCCGCGACTACGTCTGCGTAATAAACATTTACCGCCAAAATTAGGCATAAACATCGAATTGTGTGATCTTAAAATAAAATGAAATACCTTTGCCTTAAAATGAAAAAAAAAAGATATATATCTTTAAAAACAATTGAAAACTTAGGCATAGACATCGAATTGTGTGAACTTAAAATGTAATATTTCTTAAAAAAAACAATTGAAAATATTCTATAGCCTATGTTCATCAGGGATTTTTTATGATTCTAATGGTAAAAGAATTTTTCAAATCGGTCCAGTAGTTTCGGAGCCTATTCAATACATACAAACGAACAATCAAATGTTTCCTCTTTATATAATAGTATAATAGTATTGTTATGGCTTGGTATCATCCCATCCTTTTGATTCCTACCCTCTTCATTTCCTCTCATCATTAAAATATTCGCGGGCCCGCTACGTCATCCACCGAGCATGCGATACTAGCGCCCTCTACATGACATGACTAGTGTCAGTCAGTCTGCCGTCTACCGCCGACGCGTATTGTCGCCCTCGCTTGTGGCAACGTGATGAACTGGTCTGCCGTCCACCGCCGACGCGTATTGTCGCCCTTGCTTGTGACAACGTGATAAAATACCCTGTGTTGAACTGGATTGCCGGCCACGCGAATGTGAGTACACCCGTCTTTCCTATACTTTGTCCTTGTGTTTCTCCAAGCTTGATTTGGCAGGTTTAGGTACCCCCTGGCTTGGATGCTGGCCTGAGTAAATGCAGTTACAAACGACACAAAACTCAAAGCTGCAATTCACAATCTAGATCTTGTATATAACCCCCAAACAACACGATACATTATTTTTGGTGCCTATCGAGCGCGAATTCCTATGGAGTGTTTATATTGATCATAAGTTACGAGTTCAATTTCAGTTAGATGAAAACTTCGTTAACATTTTGATTCCAATATAGCATAAATACAGTCAAAACAACTTAAAGCTAACCGTTGTATACAAATCTATCGATTGTAAAAGAATTGTGGTTTTGTTTTGTGTCGTAACGTTCGGATAAACATATTCAACATTAGGTATTTTGTTAGTTTTAGTAAACAGTTGACCTAGCATTCAACTTAGTTTTATTTGTTTGTTTTTTTTTTTGCGTTTTGTAGGTAGGTAGGTCGAAAAAACGTTCCTTGCAATCGTTGTTAGTAAAAACTACCCACCTATTCAGAATTATAAATGAAAATCATTTTGATGAAACTATTTAAAAGTACCCACAAGTGAAATATCAAAATATTTTCATTAAGGCGTCACTTATTAAAAGATAAAATAATATTTTTTAAAATTCTTTTTAATTATTTTTTCTTCTCTCTTTACTTCCTTATATAGTTATATCATTTCTTACCAATTATAACTATGGAAGATAAACAAAAGATTTACATTAAGCAAAGGGAATACATATTCAAAAGCATTCAAATTTTGTATGACCTTTCAAAAGATCTTAAGGATAAGGCTAAATTAAGAAACTTCCGTGCTAGGTTTACGAAAGTACAGGACATACGTGACGAGTTTCTGGAAATTACCGCGAAAATCAATGAAATTCAAATTAAATTGAAACCAGATGCGGTCATCGATTTCCAGATCGCTTTATCTTTCGACGACTTATACTACGAGGTGATAGCCGCTGCCGACAGTATAGCGTCCAGCGCCACCGCAACTGATAGTGCCACAGCCACAGCATCGTCACGCGTGCGTTTGCCCAAACTTGAGCTTCCCAGGTTCGACAGTCTCATCGAAAACTGGCAAACGTTTCACGATACGTTTGTTGCTTTGGTCCACAATAACGAGTCGTTGTCAGCCGTCGAAAAATACCACTACCTTATTTCTTGTCTGTCCGGTTCTGCGTTAACGATAGTAAAGGGTCTGCCAGTGACCACAGAAAACTATCAAATAGCTTTTGACGCATTAGTGGATCGCTTTCAAAATAAAAGACTTTTAGCGGCGAAGTATCTCGATAAAATATTAAACATCACCGCCTTAAAATCATCCTCACTCGATCAATTGTTAACTTTAACAAATACCTTTTATGAGTCCGTGAGCGCGCTTCACAGTATCAACATCGACAACTTAGGCGAATACATTTTATTTCATCTTGCCTTTCGAGCCCTTGATTGTGATACTCGAAAAAGATTCGAAATTCAAAATGAAAAACATATGCCTCACTTTGCTGATTTATTGTCGTTTCTTCAGGGTTACGTTAAAATCCTGGAGACCAGCGAACAAAGGTCCAGCCCTAGTTCTGTGCAGCCTCGTGTAAATACGTTCCCTAAACCTGGTAATAAGCCGACCGAGCCTCGTTTTAAGTCCAGTAAAAACTATAACTCCTCTGTGACTCGAAAAGGATTTGTGAAAAAGATCACGTGTCCATGCTGTAACCTTCAACACAGCATATACAAATGTCCGAAATTTCAGACGTTCAACTCGCCCACTAGGTTAACTTTCGCTACTGGAAAAAACCTATGCGGCAACTGTTTGCGATTCGGACACAACGTAAACGACTGTTTTCCCAAAACCGGCTGTTTAACGTGCGGAGAAAAACATCATACGCTTCTGCATAGCGATACGCCTACTACTTCGGAACCTGGCACTTCTGGAGTGAGTACCGGCAGTCACACCAGTACCAGTGCTCACATTGGGCACGGACGCTCTCTTGTGCTCTTAGGTACGTGTACACTGCTGGCGCGCGCCTCCAATGGCCCGCCGCAGCCTGTTCGCGCCCTTATTGACAGCGGAGCACAGGATTGTTTTATGACGACCGCCTGCGCTCGTCGCCTTGGACTGACTGTACGTCGCTGCAACCTTACAGTTTCCGGTCTTGGTCAAAACACAGTCCATCACGTCAGAGGTGTCACTGCGTGTACGATTCTACCGCGAGACCAGCCTGAGCCTCAATTCGACATTCGACCAATTGTAATGGATGCTGTAACTTCTAAGATGCCCACTGCTGCAGTACCTGACACTGTACGACGTCACTTTTGCCACTTAATGCTGGCCGATGAAACTTTCGACCAGCCGTCAGAAGTCGACCTACTATTGGGTGCCGAATTATTTCATCTCATCTACGACGGACAGCGGATTGCTCCAGGGCCCGGCTTACCTACCGCCCTGCACAGCGTCTTCGGATGGGTACTCACCGGGAAGCTCGATCCGAGCTGTCGACCACCTTCTACGGTTTCCTCTTTAGTTGCGTCTACCTGCGCCCTAGACGAGGTAGTTCAACGCTTCTGGGAGGTCGAAGAACCACCGAAGACACGTCTAGCTGCGCCAGAAGATGAAGAATGCGAAACCTTATACGCAAACTCGGTGCGGCAAGATCCAGATGGCAGATACGTAGTGCCCATTCTACTAAAGGATCGTCCCATGCTTGGTGATTCATACAAGCACTCGTTATCTCGTCTGGTCAATTCCCAGCCGGTCAGTACTTCATACCACATCATTGTGTTATTCGTCCAGATAGTGCTACGACAAAGCTACGTGTTGTATTTGACGCAAGCTGCAAACCAGTTCCGTAACTCTCCACCTTTTATAGCAAAGTCTAAAGTAGCTCCATTGAAACCACTTACGGTGAATCGACTAGAACTGTGTGGCGCCACCTTGCTCTCGCGAGTACTTGCACACTTATTTACTTTGCTAAAGGATAAAATCAACATAACCGATCAAATCGCTTTTACTGATAGCAGTACCGTTCTGTCCTGGCTTAATACGGAACCGTACAAACTTAAAACATTTGTGGCACATCGCGTCGTCCAAGCTACGGATGCTGTTCCCGCATCGAAATGGAAGCATGTATCAACAGTCGAGAACCCTGCCGATTATTGCAGTCGCGGTCTGAGCTGTTCTGAGCTCGCTGCCTGCAAGCGTTGGTGGTCGGGCCCCGACTGGCTCACCTGTGAATCGGCACGCTGGCCGATGAGCAGAGAACCGGAGCCACAGAATGTGCACGTTGAACTGAAGTCCTCATCGTTTGTCTCTCACAGTGACGAAGGGAAAGAAGAAAACTCAGTCCACACACTTCTCACTCGCTTTTCATCATTCACGCGAATGCAACGCACGATAGCAAATTGTATTAGGTTTATTCGAAATTGTAAGCAGACATCTGAAGCTCGTTCGTGCGGTCCCTTAACAGAAATATCTATATCAGAAACAGCTCTTTGTAAAATAATTAAATCTACACAGGATAATTATTTCACTGATGAATTTAATTGTCTCAAATCAAATCGACCTTGCAATCGATCAATTCAAAAACTTTCTCCATTTATTGATCCGTCCAGTCTCTTGCGAGTGGGGGGACGATTGATAAATGCAAACTTATCCGCTGCAGAGTGGAGGTTAGGTCGCGTAGTAACGATACGCACTGCGAAGGACACTTTTACTAGACCTCCTAGGAAAGTCTGTCCACTTCCTATAGCTACATAGGATCTTCTTTTATTTATACTTAAACTTAGTTCTTAATTCATATTTTGTTTCTTAGCATTTAAGGATTTCTAGTTTAGTTTAATCATGTTTAGTTAGTAGTAAGTTTAGTAGCTTCGGTATAATTTCATAGCGTCCATATGTTTATCCGAACACAAATTGTATTTTCTTGGCCTAGCTTTCGGGAAAAGGATTACCTTGTGAAATCCCTAGCTGATTTCAAGTGGGAAATGTTATGGCTTGGTATCATCCCTTCCTTTTGATTCCTACCCTCTTCATTTCCTCTCATCATTAAAATATTCGCGGGCCCGCTACGTCATCCACCGAGCATGCGACGCTAGCGCCCTCTACTGACATGACTAGTGTCAGTCGGTCTGCCGTCCACCGCCGACGCGTATTGTCGCCCTTGCTTGTGACAACGTGATAAAAAACCCTGTGTTGAACTGGATTGCCGGCCACGCGAATGTGAGTACACCCGTCTTTCCTATACTTTGTCCTTGTGTTTCTCCAAGCTTGATTTGGCAGGTTTAGGTATCCCCTGGCTTGGATGCTGGCCTGAGTAAATGCAATTACAAACGACACAAAACTCAAAGCTGCAATTCACAGTCTAGATCTTGTATATAACCCCCAAACAACACGATACAATTATTATTATTGTATAACATCTAAACTATGTATTTTTGTAATTTTATTAGAAGTGTTATCTATCCTTTTATCATCTTGAGCATGCCATCCTATCCTATAATTAAAATTTCATTTAGTTTGTATAATAGTACTGCTTTTTATAATATGTAGTCCTAATGTAATTTTGTAGATAGGCTTTATAAATAAATAGTACATATCTGTGTATGTATGCAAGAATCTGTAGACACTTGTCTGTAGTATTAATGATCCTATTTAATAATGCCATCATGAGGATTTTTGTTACATATTGGACTATTATAAGCAATACTATCTACATCGATTGGTTGTTACAACGGTATCTTCGAGTTGAATTCCCGATCAGAATATACGTTTAAAACAGCGGTTCAGAAACTTTTTTGGCGAAGGAAAAAGCCTTAATATAATTATAAAAAACTGATTTATATGCATTTATGAATAATCATATTGTAATGTAATATTACGTAATATTTAGTTGGAATATTTAGATGTAACCTTATAATCTCCCTTTGGTAGGTATTTTTTGCGGTATTTTAGCCCTAGGGTTCCGCGGAACACACTTTGAGAATGGCTGGTTTAGAAAGTTAATAAGTAGTTAGTGCAGTTTTTGGTCATTGATTCTGCCACTCACTCATAGATGGCACTGACAAAATTATAACACACATTCTATATATCAATAAAAGTTATAAAGTTGAACGATGATGAGTAAATAGAGATTTTTTATGTCGTTTTTTTGTAGGAATTCTAAATTGAATATTAATCTTCAAAGAAATTTACACAATTGGACACCCACTCCATATTATTTACTATAATACGATATTAAATTCCAATTCATAATGAATTCGTGCGTAAAATTAAAATCTACAAATGTTCTTTCCAAAATATATTTCTAGCCCTCTTTTTGTCCACCTACACGTAACCTACAAAACCTTTGACAATGTTATCTGTCTTTGTGATGACATTACATGATGTGCAAATCTAATAGAATAAATAAATAATTAAGAAACGTGTTCACAATGTCCTGACCACATATTAGGATATTCCTTATAATATCACATTATATAAACTAATAAAAATATATTCATTTTTGTAGCTTTCGTCGAAAGTTTGAATGTGTAACAGAATTTGGTACAGCGCCATCTATGAGCGAGTGGCAGAATCACACTATATTAATATTACCAATAATTATTTGTATTGTTGTGTTAGATTATTCGCAAATATGATTTAACCAATTTAAAAGTACGTCTCGAAATTTTTTTAAAACTATTTGATTATCAACTTGAAATTTATGTTAACAGACTTGCCTTATTGAAGTCGATTTAGTAGAGAAATCCAAGCATCATGTACAGGGGCCTTTATTACACAATGTTCATACAAATTCAGAGCAAGTAATCCGAAAACCTTTCTTTGTAAATTCGTTCTAAATGTGTATGCTTTGGGAGTTTAACCTATTTCCCTTTAAGGAAGATTCGGAAATTGGAAAGGATACTTTAGTTACTGTTTTGCCTCGTTTTTGCTCAATATTTTTTGTGTGACTGAGAGATAATTTGTTATTATTGCATATATTTGTGTGGTTATATACTTAGGTACTTACTTTATATACATTAATAACATCTTTTATTATTTTGTTATTTATATATATTAACATATTTTTGACGTGACAACGTCTTATAATTCGATTGAGCCGGCTGCACGCACGAAAAAACATGACTCATGCGGCGTTACCTCGCTCTGAGGCGTTCCATGTAAGGCTTGAAGTGATCTTGATCAATTTCATTGTGATTTCCAATTACCTCCTTCTCTATATACATACAAATCTATTAAACAAATGAAATTATATTTATTTAAAAATAAACGTTTTATTAAAAAAAAATATGTATTTTTGTATAATTGCATAGAATGTATCTCTTAACCGTATAATGTATAGGTTATGATTGGCGGTTGTGATTTCTTCTTGTCATATACCATTCCGAAATTTCGTAGATTATGATTATGCGCAAGAGTTTAAAGAATAGAAGAAGGATAGGAGGAAAATAATCATCTAAGTTTATGGACCATACTCACACATCAGGCTTACCTATGGATTGGAGAAAACGTGCATAATATACCTATAAGACATTACAAAAATAAATAAATAAATAGTTTTAGTTGTAATGTTTTGTAAGTGATGGGCAATGCCTAGTGTGGGACCATCGAAAACTATATTATGTAATATTATTCTTAAGTAAAGAAATAAACAAAAATACCTGGTAGATAAAGCAGACTGCTTCCGTTGTAATTTTTAAAAATCTGATTTATATGTATTTAATAATAATCATATTCCATATAATTATGCACGTATAATTGTTTTTAAATTATATGTTGTA
>JAPWLS010002437.1:0-122016 GCA_028551675.1 Tineola bisselliella
TGCCCTTATCTTTCACGAAGTTCCATCGCTCGTTCACACTCATTTGTTCGATTTTGCGGCACTTGGGCGTTGTGTGACTTCCTCCGCAACACAAGCACCGCGTTTCTTTCCGTTCTTTTGAGGCTTCGGCCTCCACTGTCGCGAACACCTTCTTCGCTACTGGTTTCCGCTGGGTCGCGCCTCTCGCTCTTGGCACGACTTCTGGCTCTGGCTGAGGGTTCGCCATCACTAACTCCGCTTGTTCCAGCAGGAATTCTGACAGCGTTTCAAGCTTGTCTTTACGACTAAGGCCTGTGTAGTTCACCCACTGACCAAATAACGTCGGACTGAGCTTTCCTGTTATGGCTGATACTAACTCGCGCTTGTTTATTCTCGCGCCAAGTTTTCTCGCCACACATGTTATATTCAGCACTGCACTCGCGAACTTGTTCAATCTTTTGGCGTTGGTATGGTCGACACTTTGAAGCTCGCGCGCGTCTTTTAGCATTTGTTCGACGAGCACTTCCGGGTTCCCAAAATGCCGTTCCAATGCCTTCATAATTATTGACGGGTCTTCAGCTGAGTGCAGTAGTGATACCACTGTTCTTCGCGCTTCACCACCGAGACACCTCTGTAGTCAAAATAGTGTAATTATTCATTCGACTTCATTATTAATTGATTCTAAATAATTTTGTAATAAAATTTGTAATACATTCTATGCATTATTTTTAATTCAATTGTTAATTCTAATAAGATTTTATTACCTATTTTTCGTTTTAAAACAGTTGACCAATTATTCTATTATACTTTTCAGAACATGACACTAAAGAAATTTGATAACATTAGAAAAGTCGAAACAAGTGTTTTAATAGGGAACTTAAACTTTACTGAAATTATCAAATTAATTATGTATTTTTTTATTATTATTTATATAGAATTATTTTTCAATGACATTATCCTCCTATTTTCTCTAACAGAGACTATATTTTTTTAATGATAAATAAAGCATAGTATATTATTTTTGTCATACCAATAATATTACTATATTTATTTGCAGATAACAACTTTCATAGCGTTGGGTTTGATCTGTGGTATCTGTGGTAAGCGTCCCGACGTGTACGGTGCCAGCGATTGTTGCAATAAGGGCGCCGGGTCTAATTGGCTTTTGTGGTAGGTTTTAATCAAGTGATAATTTATGTATTGTGTAATATTTAAATTTATCCACGACTAAGTCTTCTAATCTTACGTACATCTACATTTTATCTTAAAACAAAATATCTCTTAATACTTTTATTTATTTAATTCACTTATAACTTTTCCTTATCAAAATGTATGTATTTAAGTATATTTTATTATTAAATGTAACGTATGTATTGTGTAGATTTTGTTATTATTATTTTCTTTTCATTGCGCCGAATTTTACCGCTCACACTGACAAAGGTTAGCTGGTAGATAATGCTGATGCATTAAGCAATGCAATATTTTATGCAATAAAGAATTTATTTTTATTTATTTTACTTGATATATATTATTATCAAATAAGTAATTCTTTTATTTGTTGATTTTATACACATTAGTCAGTGATATATATTTGATATATATATATATATATATATATATATATATATATATATATATGTGTGTGTGTGTGTGTCCGATTGAATCTTAATAACTTATTACAGTGGCATGTGTTTCACATACTTGGTTGGTGGTATTGTGTGTGCCGTGTTTCTGGTCTACTTTATTGCCGGCATTTCTGCGCAGAGGTTCATTTGTGACCCGCTTGAGTAAGTCATAATGTTTACTTGTATAAGTTATTGCTTGTAATGTAACCTCTGATTCACTAATATTCTATTACAGTCCGTATAGTTTACTGAGGCTAATTGGTCTCTTGTAAGAAAAAACAATATATTTATCATAAAAATTCTTTATTTTCAGAGAGCCAAGGGGCAATCTTCTATTTTCCGATGTGGAGGAGTTTATTAATATTGAATATGAATTGTTTGGCGAAAACAAAGATCCCGAATTAACGCTCGCCAATATTATCACACGATGTCATAAAGGAAAAACTATTTATGAGGTGATTTTCTTTGCTTATTGCAATAAAAATGAGTTTATTGTAGAAGTTATCTTTTATTTCTTAGTTGAGGCTGTGTTGTTTGGTTCACTATCACGTCTGTTGTTACTAATTTAATCGGAGTACAGAGCGACTGTCTGCAAAGCTTTCGAAATATAAATATTAAAATAAACGCAGACTTTTTTTAGCTCCTTATATTCTATGACATTTGTCTTTGTTTTGTTATTCTTAGTATTTGGTATCCTAATTTTGTGCGTTTAAGGCATTTATTCATCTATCTATTTCCAGACGTTAACCCTTGAACGAGTTCTTGACCTGGAGAGTATTAAACAGCAAGTGCGCAACGAAGTATCACGTGTAGTAGAAAGTCTAAAGCCTCAGTATCCAGCGAATGCCAGAAATGTTGTGATTTTAAAACCGGCCGCGAAAGTGAAATTACTACAACTCGCCGACACTGGATTGAGTGATTTTAATTTTGATAGAATATTACAGGCTGTGAGTGGAGTTTATTTTATGTTAAATTTGAAGTAAATAAAGAGTCTGTTTATGAGCGCTAACCAGAGGTTCTCAACCTTTTCTGTGCTACCACCTCCTTGAGGGACAACAATAATTGTAATTCGTCCCAAAAAATTATAAAAAATTAAGTAACCATTGCATATATACTGTTGGGAATTTGTCATATATTTGTTTTTCACTTAATATCTATACTAATATTATAAAGATGAAAGATTTGTATGTTTGTAACGAATTGACTCAAAAACTACTGGACCGGTTTCGAAAATTCTTTCATCATTTGAATGCTACATTATCACTGATTAATATAGGATATATAAATTACAGGAAAAAAAAATAAAGATCCTTACTAAAACTACAATACAATGGTTGCTAAAAATTGCCTAAAAGGCAAGCGTCGTTGAAATAGGAAACGTCATTAAACTTTATATCTTCATTACTACGCGAACGTAGTCGGGGGCAACAGCTAGTATAATATATTTCGAACTAATTCGATCATATAATTTGTTTTCAGTTGGAAACAAATATAACATCACTAGCTTTGGACTCGCTTTCGTCCCAACTTGAATCTACAGCCACGGAGTTGATCGGTCGTCCTGGATTTAACCAAGTGACTATGGAACTACGAGATGCGGCTGCCATGTTGAGTGCATACCAACGTGATATCGTACAACCTATGTTGAACGATACTGCTACGCTCAGTGTGAGTTGAGTTACCAATAGGAAGACTAGAAAGGGTTACTCATAGTTATTAAAAATATGACCTGGTCGTTATCTGTTGTCCCTTTCGCACAAGTTCATTGTCGCATAGGTCTATTTCAGTTTAAATATTGTCGTCGACAGAAAAGAGTTTGTGGCGGCAATGTTAATAGTGTATATATTTTTATAAATAAAACTGTAAATTTGAATTTGCAATGAAAGAAAAGAGGAACGCGATGTGTGTGCTTAGATTATAAGAGATTGGTAATATAGTGTAAATACAATTTTCAAGAGTTTTCATTTGATACAGTCTACTTACTCTATTGGGTACAAATATATATGTATTATTTTTATTATTATCTTTCCCAAATGTACTTATGTAAGTGTGTGTTTCAGAATGTTGCTGTATCATTGCAAGAGGGTCTGAAATTTAACCATTCGACATTGAAAGAGGCTGTTACTAATCTGTTGCAAGAGTCTCAGGACGCCGAAGTGTTCCTCAACACTCAGGGACCTACACTTATTTATAATGTAAGTTTATGGAACACGATTGTAGTTTGTTTAAATATGTATGTATATATATGTTTTTTTTTCTTGTTTATTATTATTATTTTAATGTTAATTTTGATCTGCGTCTATTCCTTCCCTATGCAACCTTTCTGCTGAGGGCATTAAGTTCGTCTTTTGTTAAGTGCAAAAAAGTTTTAGATAAATAAAATAAGTATTTTTATAGTAACTGACACAATTTAGTTAAAGGGACCCGGTGGTCTTTATTTTAGAAAAAAATATTTTTTTAACGTATATTTTTAAAGTACAGTATGTTAAAAATATACTGTTAAAATTTGGTGACGAAATTCGGAGTATTTCTAGATTTACAGAAAAGGGCGCCGGGGGGGGGGGGGGGGGGGGGGGGAATACCCCCCATTTTTTTAATTTAAAAAAATATTATTGTCTTAATTTTCATTTTTGTGTAGTTGTAAAATAAGTATAAAAGAAATTTGAAAGCATTACTCATTACCTTCATATAGAAAAAAATAATTAAAATGGCTTAAATTTTAGGCCGCTAGGACCACCCTTAAGGGTTAAAATATATTTTTTAAAAACTTCTTTGTAATGTGTGTAATGTAATATTTTATATGTTGTCTTCTAATTTTTCAGTTAACAGAAGAATTAGCTAGCACTGTAGCGGACTCAATCAACGGTTACTTCACATACGTGACTAATGCTCTCCGCAACGATGTCGGCAGATGCGAGCCGCTCTCTCACGCGTTCAACTCAACGAGAACTACTTATTGTGAAAAAATACTTATGCCTGTTGTATGTATTTTTAGATTTTATGTATTATTCCGACTTGTGAGTAATAAATGACCGCAGATGTGTGTAAATACACGAAGCCTGACTAGGTAACGTGACGAAGTGGTGTTGCTACTCAGGTTCATTTGACTGGGTTTGTTACTAATCGGTCTAATCTATTTGTAAGATTTTTAATTTCATTGAAATACAAATTATATATTACTAAGTGTTTATATTCAGAGAAATAGACAGTGTCAATAGAAGACCACAAGGAACTAAAATATATATAAACAAGAAAGATATTGTTAAATTACTTTTAGTGATAAGATCGCTAATTGCTCTAAATCTGTTTCATATGAATTAATTTGTATCAGGATTGTTATTATTTTTTTTTTTAAAGCAATAAAGTATTTTTTAATATTAATTTCAGAATGGCTATTGGATCTCAATAGCTTGGTGTGTTTTCCTATTCGTGCCAATGCTTGTTGTTGCTCAACGATTAGCAAGACTTTATCTACACGTTGATCCGTATCCCGGACCCATTGTTGAGGCGTAAGTAGTTTTTTTAATAGATTTTTTTTCGTTTTAATTATATGAATAGTTTGAATCTATAAAGAAATATTGTATTGTACTATGATGCTTTTTTGGTACTAAATCTACTTTAATTAACTAAATGTTTGAGGGGTAGTCAGTGAAAATTAATACATTAAACAAATATAATATTATTTATAGATTCTTATAAATGTGTGTTTCTGTTTGCGCGTGTCTTTTGAGGTTATTTTTTATATCTTAAATGCGCGTAAACTAAGCTATCAAGAAAACCTTATGAAACTATTAACTATCATACCTTGAAAAAAAAGTTATATGCTGTTTTCTTAAGGTTTTTTTGATATAAAAATAAATCTTTGCTTTAATGTTCAAAAATACATTTCAAAGATTTATTTTTACAATATTCACGTCACAGTTTTTATTTTTAGTTAGTTATTTCTGCCTATCCCAATAGTTAAGCGTGAGTTTATAAATTGGAGTCATAGTTTTCTTAAATACGTTATGCGGTTTATTTATATTGATTTTAATTATTTTAACCTCATTGCAATCAAGATGGCTAATCATTCGAAGCTTTCTGAATGTCGTGTCGGATTAAAAAGAAATGCAATAATAAGCCGCATAAAGTATTTTTAACCTAAAGAACCTCGAATACAATTGTGACATGAATATTAATTTAATTATTAATGGATTTCACTCATCTGCCATTTTTTTTGTTTTTGTATGCAGTTTTCTCTAACCAATATTAAATCGCCGATTGCACTACCATTTCACACAGGGAAGACTGCAAATTTGTCATTTTTCTTTTTTTTTTGTTATTATTTACTAATTTGTTTTACGTTGTTTTTTTTTTTGTTATTATAATTTTAATTTCGAATTTAATTTAACTTGTGTCTGATTCTTTGAATTTTTGCGCACGCCTCATGCCGTATTTAGTGAATGGGAATGGCCCCCGCCTCTTTTGTTTAAATAACCGCATCGCCAGGGCCTCCTTAACCCTGATTGGTCCTATATATATGCACCACTTTCTGTTCTAACGGTATATAACCAGGCCTGCGCATTGCGTTAGCTCTTTAGCTATGTAAAATTGTTCTGAAGCAGTCTTCTTTGGATTGAGCAGAAAATTTGCAATTGGAAAAGTGAAGCCACATTGCGGTTGAGAGCTAGTGTATTTTTAGTTTGTTGATCTTAGTATTTATCTAAGGGAACTTATGTAAAAATTAACTGTTATTTTTTTTTAAGTTACTTTAACTTGATTTTTCATTCATTGCCATTTAAGTTAGGTTAGGTTATTTTATGAGTAAGTCGGTTCTGTTTTTTACAATGTAAACATACGTAATTTTTTTTTTATAAAATATTTTTATTTGTTTTTTTTTTAAATATAATTTTTTTAAGGTTCAATTATATAGATATATTTTATACGTATGTTTGCATAATTTGAGAAATTAAATAAAAAGAATATAAAGTATATTTTTGATTCCGTTTAGAGAATACGAACCGATGGTCAAAGCAGGCGCTTGGTGGCAATGACACTGGGCTCAGCGGGGCCCAGGTTCCGGTACACAACTTGCATTTATTTTATTATTTTCAATATTGAAATTCATATCTAGATAATTATTCGCCAATGTTCAGCATGTTTTCGGCCACCCGATACATTTTACTTGTATTAGGCTCTCGTGTGCTCTCTACGACCTCATAGTGGCTTGCACGATAGATTATCTTTGTTTAGTCGTCTGTATTTCGAGTCCGTCTTTGTACACTGGTTAATGTTTTTAAGTTTCATATACATTGCACTTGTTAAAAGCTATAATAGTTTAATAATATTAATAAAACTATACTTTAACTGTAACTCCAAAGAAATATTAAGTATATTTTGTGCCGACCCTCCGTGTATTTTTTAAAAAAATATCCAGTGAACAAATGACGACTAATTGATGTCGTAATTGCTAAATGTGTTATTGTCCAATTAGAATTACCCTTATGACTAATAAATTCGTTGTTTTTAAAATAAGAACGTTATTTAAAAAAACATATACGCATAAAAGTCATAGGCAGTTAGTTAAATAGAAAAATCTTTTGTTCTGTTTCTGTTTAATTTTGTTTCTCGCCTCCATTCATGACTCATTAATATTAGAAATCAATTTAGTTAGTTTTAGCTTTTTCCTCCGGTTGTAACAATGAGGTAGTATTTATTTTATGGTCTCAGTTCAGAATTCGATCGATTTATATGAATATAATTTGAATTGTTTGTTAGATTCACTGCGCTAAGGCCATACCCATTCGTATAAATGTGGACCAGTATTAGATTGGTTTTAGAATTAATTCTCGAATATAAAGTGATACTAATTTTCACGGCATAAGTCGAACTGTTTTGGTTAAGCACGCGACTACATATTTTTAGTATCTGTTTTTCAGCTTCCTTTCACGATCCTTACCTTTCGTACATATCTAAGAATTCAATAAAAGAATTCGTTGTATGTTCACAGTTCGACTTACGTTCGTTTGTTTAAAATTATGAAATTGCATTTTATTCGAGAATAGCGTCGCATTAGTTCGATGTTGTCGTTTCACGCCTCGGTGATTGGTATTATGTCTGTTGCAGCGAGTATTTATATGACGCGTACGCGGACCGCGATAATGTACCCCTTGCCAAGTAAGTGCCCGTTGCGGGTGACATTGGACCCTTTGCTTGTGCATGCGCTTCTTACTTACCTTGTACGTTTATAGTTTTCAAACACGTTATTTTTTTGTTGTTTGTTTTGAGAATTTGAGAACGAAAACCGTATTATACTTTTCATGTATTGAGCTACCAAAAGCTACTTAGTTATGGCACAAATATTTTTTGACAACTCTGTTTTTTTCTCAATTGCTCAGTTTGAGTGCAGACAAAGGATACTTTAAATCGTATTATTATTTTTTAATTATCATTTTCTAATGTCTCTAATAAATGTGTTTCAATATATAGTATTTACAATTCTTACATTGGTCATTCAAATTTATATTTTTATTTTATTTTAAATTTTCTATTTTGTTTATAAAATCAATACTAATTACATGCGCTGCCTATTATATTTTTTTATATTTAGTAAAAGAAACCCACATTTTTAATGTAGTATTTTTTACTAGTTTTTATTTTTATATTTAATTTAATTGTGTAAAAATGTACGTTAACATTTAGGTGTAAGAATAAGGGTAATTTATGTATAGGACAACTGGACAAAATTGCATGGCGGGAATGTAATGAATGTAATTAACTTAGGCAGTAATATTGTACATACAAGCATGACAACTCTACTCTGCATGTGATATCCTCGGTAACAGACACTGTTAATTTTATTGTTTATTTAACGTTTGATTATTGGTTAATTTTAGTTTGTTTTTATGTTTTACGAATGGCAATTGGTAATTACTTTATCTTTTATAATAGGGTGGTATTTGAATTGTGCTAGGGTATGTTCAGTTGAAACTTATGTGGAAATAATTTTCATGATTCAAATGTCACATGGCATTCATTAACTTTATTTGTAATAAACGTCAACACAGAGGATCGAAACGAAGCACTCTCGATATCGAAGGAAAGATAGCAGAGTGGCGTTCCAGGGCTACAGCCCCGCCAGCATCACCGCCATCTGATCTAGCTGGGGAAGTGGACAACGGCCGCTCTTCCACCCAACTGCTTCTGGAAGAGGGCGGCGAAATAGTCTGCCAACTGATCCCTCCACCGGCTGCGTTGATCGATGATCTTAAAACGAGACTCGATGTTAAAGACGAGGATAACGAATCGGGAATACACGAGTCCGAGTAACTTTTTTTTTTGTTGTCTGTCCTTTTTTAACATTGTTATTATTAGGAGGCAGACTGTGTTTTTATGTTTAATATCATGTATAGTAAAATATTAAGATCTAGTTCGCTTACTAAATTTGAATCTCCCAATAGGATTTATCGACAACTAGATTGACGGAACTAAATGCTACTTTTCTTGAAAGTACCACTAGATGGCGCTGTATAAAAAAATCTAATATTTTATACTCTTCAATCAGGACGAATAAAAAAGTGGGAGATTCGAATGTGTGTAAGATGTCCATTTAATGTAATTTTGCTTAAGTCAGTCCTGAATCGCACAATGTCTTCCGGTACATATCTTTTGGCATTCCTTCAAGGTTGTGTTAGGTTATACATAATCCTATTTTAGTAGATTTTCATGAAAATAGTAGAAGATTAGTTTTATTTCGAAGTGCTGCTCTTTACGCCTGAAATGTTTGTGTACAAAACAACAAAAACAAAAACAATTTGGCAACATTGATTGTCTTTTTTTTAAATTTGAATACTCCAAAAATATGTTTATGATCAAAGTACTATTTTTGTTACAATTCAGTTGTTTATTTGTAAATTTACCAGATAGCAATAATCGTCCATAATTTTTCCTAACATATTTACTGCTTTCGCCTCGCTCTGAATTAAAAATTATGTATACAATTTTTACTATTTACCTTTTATGGAACTCGTAGACATTTTTTTTTGGAATTTTTAATATGATATACATATACATATGAGTAGTTTTGATATTTGTAATTTATATACTCAAAGTGTATGTTTTTGATCAGCTTTTTTTTATACATTTGATGTAATTTTTTATAAAAAAATATATATGCTTATTGTATTGTACTAGTATTATCGTAATAAGGTTACGGGTGTTACATGGGGTTGGTATTTCAATATAACTTTATATTTTAATTTCATGTTTTGAAATACTAACTTCATGTCACTCGGTAGTCTAATATTTTGGATGTAAATTTACATATTAACGCATACTTATAAAAATCATATCATTAAATACATTATCATAATTATGACGTTACTTACGTACTTTATTAGGTAATCGATTTCTGATTCTGAAATTATTATAGGACTGTCATTTTTATCTCTAAGGTAAAGGCTGGTTTTTCAATATAATAAATAATAATAATATTTGTTTTGAGGTTGGTTAACTGTACGTGTTTGTAAGATGGTTTAAGAGTCGACTCTAAAGTATTGGTTTTTGAACACTGTTTAACGGTTTACTAATAACACCTTGGTAATATACGAGTAAGTCTGAATTGAGTTAACGGCCCTTACTCTCTTTTGTTTATAGTTTGTTTCTATTGGAAATATTTATTGGACACATAATTTTTAAGATCCTCCATGCTTGCACTGAAGTGAATTGATTTTTCAGATGATTTGTGATTCCATTATTAGTGGTTTCAAAGGATTTGCTTAATCTTATCATTAGATTTTGTTTTTGTAAATAATTTTCTTATTCAATAATCCGATAGGTTTCTTTGCGTATGTCGCAATAATTTAGTGATAACTCAATCGTAAATTTGATTGTTTTGTTCTTTATTCACGTTTTTGAATATTTATATTTATTTGCATAGTGATATATATCATCATATGGAAAACTTCAGGTAGGTACTTACAATTATAATCATAGTACTTTATATGTATCATTATTCAGTAGTTGATGTTTACTTATATTAAAGGTTATATCAGCATAATAGGCTTGTGATAATGCTATAAGGATAACTTCTTTTATTATTTATCTCTCATTAAATATTTGCCACTGTTTGTGAACTCAGTTCCAAAACGTCCTAATAGCATTTTTGTACTAGATGTTAAGTTAGAACGTGGTCCAGAGCAATGTCTACAAGCAGTAGTAACTTGTAAATGAATCGATTGCTCGTAGTAGAGAAATAAATAAATAAATCGTTAGTTACTCGGGCTCAGTTATTTAACCGTCTATGGAAGCAGACAAGATCTCCGATATGAATGTTACGGTAAAATTAATAATTTATTTTAGAATGAGCCGTTGGACGCTTTCTGTGTTTCTGTAGTTTTAGCATATTTTTATACCCAGATTTTTCCAATTTCCTATACGTTTTGTTTAATATTCCCTATAAATGGGGTGTTTTGTAGCTGTTAAAAATTAGTTTTAGATACAAGTTTTGCATGGTGTCGTGTATTTTGTGTTTGTTTAACCAAATGTCTATTTTTGTTTGTAATAACTGCATGGATTATAACGTAACGTGAATAATGCCTGCTCTTCTTAGAATGAAACATCATATCATTTCGTATAACCTTTCTGTAATATAAATAAATATTCTGTGAATTCTTTCTTCTAATTAATGTTAGAGACAAACATTTGGATAGACTGTCAATAGATTAGAATGCAAAAAAAAAGATAAATATATTGAACCGTATGGAATAGAAAGATGTAAAGTAAATGCATAATTTTGCTTAACAATGACAGTCTATTCATATGTGATGTCTGTGAAAGAAAATCATAATAATATATTTAATTTATGTTTAGCTCCTACAAGGCAGACAAGCGGTCGCGTCGCGAGTTGCCGGCCGCGAGCGGGGAGGGGCGCGCGCGGGACTTGGCTGCGGGCACGCCGCCGGCTGTCGACTCACACCACACGCGCAGATATAATGATATGGCGCCAAAGTGAGTGCAACATTTACTCGTATGTCATTCCAACAGATTGGCTGAAGGATTGATGCAAGTAACAAAGAAATATTGTGCGTTCACTTCCACTTGAGAGGATTTACGGTGATGTCGCCATAAGTCCTCTAAGTGTGAGCGGGCGCGCTATATGGTACATTGGAGATGCAAGATCTGCTTCTACTCGTGATAGAGAAGATTAGTAAGAAGGCAGGTGAAGATGACTAGGTTGTAATGCCAATCTTAGATATTTACTAACATAATAACTGAAATGAATATTGTTTAGCCGTCCGAGTCACGTCTCGCAAACGTAGTGTATAAATATGCCTTTGATGATGTTTATCTGCTGTTACGTTATTTCAACTTGAAGTCGAATGTCAAATTCTATAGCAAATGTTTGATATTCGCTGACTTTAACCTAACAGTATTTTAATGAATTCACTAATATTACTAATTATGCTTATTATTACTAATCATTTTAGTAACTCAATAACTAACAGTGTCTATGGAAATGAAGAACAAAATCCGTATGAAAGTATTAGGGATAGAAGATACATATCAAATAAAAGCAATGGATATTACAATGGGAAGGATTTTAGAGAATTTTGGCAAACAGGATTCTCGTCGTTGCATCGGGTGGATGCAAGGACCAATCAGAACGCTCAGAATAGCAATGTTAATAATTTCAAATTGCCATCTACAAAGAGCAATGGGTATTATAATGGAAAGGATGTGAAAGAGTTTTGGCAACATGGCCTCCAGCCGTTAGCTAATAGTAGTGTAAGTCTATAATGGAGTGGAAATGGTGCATATAAACATTTGGGTTGGGAGTTTAAGCAACCATATACATATATTTCAATCGTATAGTTAATTTTAATTATTAGTGATTCGACATTTGAATTCAGCTGTTAGAAGTTGATTTTTTTTATACAAAAGTAGAAAGAAGATATTTTTTGGTTTAGGTGCTTGCTTAAACATGTTTGGTACCACTTTCTTTTATTGAAAAACAAATGAATTGATATAGTGGGAGTGTGGTTATAAGTTTGTATTGTAATCACATGTGAAGGAAGAAGAAAGAAAGAGACAAAAGAGCAGAGGGCTTTTCATATTCATACTTTTTTTATGTTTATGCCTAAAACCCGTTATAAATACTCGGGAATAGGCGGAGTTTTGGATAATTTGCACTACACTAAATCCCAATGTTTACAGTTTGGATAAAGAAAACAATTCACGCAATCTTACTACGTATTAATGAAGGTGGTGGTGGAGCATTGTATTGACAAATAGATTGTGTAACTCTGAAATGAATGTGTAATATAAGACATTGTTACAGACACTGGGAGGAGGGCCCGCCCCGTTACCACGGCCCTACTGAGTACGAGCGACCCCCACCATACTACTATCCCGGACCAAAGTGAGTTTAATTAAATCTAATGTTTGTAATTAATTTATTGCGCAAATACGTCATATGTATCCATTTTTTTTCTTTCCATAACATTGTTTTCATGTTCTACGATATATATAATAAAATAATATAGTAGCCACCAAACAATTTAAACTTTACATGTTTCTTGTGATATTCTTCTCGCCATACGCCTTTCCGAAGTCACGGTAGAGTCTAACGATGAGCAAGTGCACGCCTTTAGTGCCTATGCTAATAAACGATTTTCATTTCATTTCATAACTATAAATGCATGGAGAGGGATTTTAAATATTTAAAAATAAAATGTTAAAATGACATTTGTAAATGTTGCCACTCAATAATAAAACCCCTGAACTAGACGGAGGGAATTTGATTTTCAATAAAAGGTTCTGCTAAGTGACCAACATACGGGTCACTCTAGTCCTAAAGCTCGCCACGTTTTTTCATCACATTATAATTTTCGCATACATATATAGTACGTTTCATAATAAATCATTAATTATGTTTATTGTTTGTTTCAGCGATAGACAGTAAACAAGCGCTGACGGACTTGGATGACGATTTATTGAAATACTGAAACGAAGCCACACTCCCCTGCAATTATCCACTTACGAAGATAAATCGTCAGGAGATATCCTCGGATTAGAACTGTTTTAAGTGGAAATTGTTTACATTTGCTGTCATGTGTTGTAATTAAACATTGACCACGTAATTAGATAATAGATACGTGGTTTGATATTTATAATTTTGAAAAACAGATAAGTAGATATTTTATACGGTTTTGTTGGATCCTTTTATTCCTCTTTGAAGCTACGAAAGCTACATGATTATTAATGCAGTAAAAATTAATGTATCCAGCAATGGCAAAGGAAATTAGCTAGAGTTCGTTTCATTCACAAAATTACTAAAATAAACAACACAATTTAATTATTAATTGGTCTCCAATAGAGCACTTTTACTCGTCGATACAAATACAAATGTAAATGAAATAAATTTAATAATTTAATAATTATCAATTTGATTTAGCTGCTGTATAGCATTGTCCACTTACATACTAATGTCATAATAATATATTATAAATCCACTATGATGTAGAACACTAGCTGCTGTATAGTGGATATAGGGGGATAGATATTGTAATCCGGTTATTAATAACGAAATATGCATTTAGACCGCGAATTACTTTTGTTGCAATTTCAAATCTACAATTAAAATATACATATTATCTGTTTTTCAAAATAAAAATGCTTAATTACATGAAAGTGTTATACATTAGTGTAACTAAGTAATGTAATATTGAATACAGCGAATGTAATTTGCAGAGGGATGTACTCGTTGTGGCTGAAAAATTAAAACAAATGTCGATCAACGAAAATTAGGAATAAAAATTATATTCCAATATATATAGAAAAATAAGTAAGTAGTGTAGTTTGCGTAAAGTTTTTCTTCTTAATGTTATTAAAATTTGTAAATAATTCTTTATACAATTCTTTAGTAGAATTTTTAGTCTGAATTTAAATGTCAGTCACATGAAAACTGCCATATAATTGACTGGTTTAGATATTATTATTAATTTTTGTTCCGTGACCTCAGACTGGTCTGCAGGAACTATTTTGGCTTTAATTTACATATTTGTCAATATGAATTTTTAGTAAAATTTTGCTCCGTTTAGTTTTATCTTAAAAAAATAAAAGCGGTTGTTTTTTGCCGCTCAATATTGTTTTATTGCTGTGGTGTAGCTCTTTTTTTTTAAATCACGTTATTATTCATCTTAAATATAAAATAACAATGTTAGATGTAAGAGTGTATCTGTGTTTAAGGTTATTGTAAATAAGTTACTTTTTTATTCATAAAAGTGTCACTTTTACGTGTAAAAAAGTAAAAGGATAAGCGTCACAGCCAAATACGCTAGCGTCCTCTACTCAATTAAAAGAATGTATTGCACTTTCAACGTACACGTCATCACAGAGAATATTGCATTTAATTATAATATAATACTAACAATTAAAAAAGTACTCTTTAAATATAAGGTGTAGTCCATTTTGTCGATGCTCTTTAAATAAGTTAGATTATATCGGCCTTGACACGTCATGGTGATGGACTATATAATTTCATTTGTTTTATTCTCATCGCTAATGGCGTGTCTATGGCTTTGTCGTGATGTGAACGTACAGCCAAACTTAAAAAGATTTATTTCTTTTTTTCTAGAATAATGACAAGCATAAAAGGATTTTTAAAAATTGAAAATCAAAATATTATCCACCAACTTTATGTAGATGCAAATTCAGAAGTACATACAAACAAACAAATTTTCGGTGATACATTTCTCAAAAATGTTGAATCTACGATGTAATTGTTAAGCCGAGTCTCCTGCGCGTGTTTCTTCGAAACATTAGACAAAAACATCGAAACATTGGGGCGTAGCCATACACATTTTTGTATTCGTACACTTTTTTGTATGCGTACACAATTTTGTATTCGTACGCTTTAGTCCTTGTCTAACGCGTGTTAATTGGCGTAAGTGAGAAGGAATAAAAATGTGCGCGCTTACATTTGTTCCTTTTATACTTGTTATTAGTCTAAACTTTTTTTAGACGTTTTTGACGATATCGATGAATTACTTTTTCGACTGATCTATAGGAAAATATTGTGTTAAATTATTGAAATTTTGGATAGAAAGTAGTACATTCATCAATGTCATTTTATTTAAATTTTTTATATAATAGATATTGTTTTAAGATATTTTTTTTATATAATTGTTGACTCGTATATATATTAATGATGTAGTGCAAAGTTTTTGTGTCATAATGAATTTAGTATTGAATTTATTTTAATGGAATTTCTGCTCAAAACTGACTTTCTCGTTACTGTGACGAAAATATCAATTTTAATTTACTGAAAGGAGTTTCTTTAGACTGTTCTATTTGCCAAATTATTGTGTATTGATTTTCAATTGTTTTTGGAACTTGTGGGAACTGTTTGTTGCCGTGACTTTTTTCCTTGTCAATTTGGGTTACTTTGGTCCCGTTTTTTATCACCGTACTATCAGTCAAGTATGATCTTGTAGCACTCGACTCAATGAATACAAGTCGCCGCAATAAAAAGTCAATTGGTATCTTGCCCTGCATCGTCTCTTGATCTCGCAGGATACGCTGCCTGTCTTCCTATATTTAGAATATTGTAATAACAGAGACAATTTTTCAAAATGATGTACAATTTGGTCCAATTTTCGAATTAATTCACGTGTTGATTTGCTCAATTTTTTTTATTAAAAAATTAACTAATAGATGCCAATTTATTCATTTTATAATTACACTTTGCAGTTTGAAAAGTTGTCTAGTAAGTTTGCATTGTTTGGAAAAGACCTGTTTTTCGTGTTTTTGTAATATTGTGCTCAGTATACTTCGGTGCTAATTCAATGCATCAATATTGGGTGGGTTGCCAGCATTAAAATATTTTAGTTTTAATTCTTTGAGATTAAATTAGTGTAAGTTGTTTTAATGGCAACACTCTTTAGTATTAAAGAGTGGTGCAGTTTAGTATGAAATTTATTGTAGCAAATAAAGAATATATTTTGAGCATTCAGCACATTGTATTTTATAATTTTACTTGAGTTCTAGATGTAAGTGGTTATCGAGAGGCACTTCCATGTAATTGTTTTAACAAATTTACACCAGGAGCGATATTATGTATTTCCATTACATACGTTTAATTCTTTTTTATATTGTATTTTAGCTATTATTTTGATTTTTAATTGTGATGGCTGTGTAAGCTGCGACAGATCTGGATTGAATGAGATGTGTAAGTGATTATGAATAAAATTACATTTTCATTATTCCCCAATTACTGTTGTTTTATTATTTATTTATTATTATTATTATTTGACATCTCTTAAAACCCAATAATATTACTAAGTTTGCTGTATCTTATAAACAGTATCTAATCAAATTTAGTAGAAGGTGATGATGGATTAACAGATAAACAGAATTAATATCTTCATCATCGACTCTTCGTATTCCTTGAACACCATAATGAAGTGCTAAATTGGTAACGCATTAATCATTTGGCCGAATGAAGAGTAGTCATTGGTCGAAGCCAAACAGATGCGATTAGTTCGAATTACGTGGTTAAGCCCTTGCATATGTTACATAGTTGTAAAAAAATTACTACTACTTTGCTTGAATTATTTTTATAGTCAAGTAGATGTTGCAGATAATTGCAGATATCATTTTGTTTTATATAATAGGCAAACAGAATGCTAATTCAATCATTTCAAAAAATTGTGGCCATAGCCAAATAGTTTTCGAAAAAAAGTAATGTCAAAGATCGCGGTCAGTTTGTCGGGAGGTTTTGCTGTATTTTATTTCCTATTTATCCCGTGTTGTGTATGATTTGTTGTAAAAACAATTAAATAAATAACAACCATTCAGTGTTATATATTAAATCGTACGTGTTCGTGGATACACATATGACAGGTATATAATAAGTAGGACAGATAGTGAACAATATAAAAAACTTTAAATTGTTTATATTAAAACAACATTGGTAAGAAAATAAGGCTTTCAGAGTTATTACTTTAATAAATATATTTATTATTATACAACCAGTACTTACGTCTTTCGTATATAAACAATAGGATGTTAATCCATCTGACTTAAACAAAACTTCTTCAAATTCTAAATTACTAAAGTGGATGTAATATAATAAATGCCGTGATAATAACTAAATTAATAATATAACTAGTATCTAACCAAATCTTAGAATTGTTATGATATAATGTACATATCAAGAAAAAAAACTATTGTTTACCTTTTCATTATAAAAACCTCTTAACCTATTTTAAAAAGACAAATATACTATACTAATGTATCTAATGTATGTCACTTTAAATAAATTAAAATGATTAAGTAATACGAATTTTTGAAAGTAACTTTTCCAACTAATTCTAAAACAATTTGTTTTCATTGTTTTGTTTTAGATAATAACATAGTCATGTCAAGATTACAGTGATAACATCAACAATTTATTGAGTCATATTAATCATGTCGGGCCCATCAGAATTAAGCTTTGATGAAATATTAAAATATATGCTTGCCCACAATGGCAAAGTCACAAACCATGAGTTGGTTAAACATTTTAGAGTGTTTCTCACTAATCCTGATACTAGAGGTAAGTTTTGTAGTGTCAAGACTTGTCAAATATTTTGTTAGCAGACTGTGTTACATGTCTGGAGTTTACTTTAAAAACTTTTACCCATCTTATGAAATTTTATATACACTATACATTACAGAGGAAGCAAGAAGCACATTCAAAAAGCATGTCAATTCATTAGCCTCTATAAATAATGTAAACAATGAGAAATGGCTAATATTAAAACGCAAATACATGTCCCCGAAAGAGGAAGCTCAACCGCATGAACCCGAACTTAAAGAAGTTACCAGCCCAAATAAAAGTATTGAAATATTCAGCCCAGAGCCACCACAATATAGAATGCCGCCTCCAGTTGTTAAACAACAGGATTCTCCGATAAGTTCGACCAAAATACATTATTCCCCAAGAAATAGCATTGATAATAGCTCGGAGAATAGCAATCTAGATATACAAAATTCTAACATAAGTGATGAACCTCCAAAATTATATCCAAGAAGAAAGTCAAGTAATAGTGAATTGAAAGGGAATACAATTAATAATAATATTTCAAGTCCAAAAGAAAGTTCTAATGACAATTTAGTAACATCGGAAAGTAACAATTCTTTAGCTGAAGCTGATCAGACTGTGTCAGTTAAAGAGCGAAAACAAATGTTTAATAAAATGGCTTCCGATGTGGATGTATTAAGGCCAAGGCATTATGGTAACCGAGGAAGTCTTCATGTAAGTTTGCTGTCTTATTATTATTATCGCTATAATGATGAAGATTTATAATAAAAAAGGCTTTATGTCATTTGCAGGGTGTTGATGAAGAAGATAGAGTTTCTGTTGTATCGGTAAGTGTTGATCTAATCTATCAATTTTTTAAATTTATTAAATATGTTAATATAAATGGCACATTAAATTAGTTACATATTGACCTCTGACCTTATACTAGGATATACTGTACCCATTGGTAGGATAGCACAAACATAACACACACTCCTGGGAATATCTTCAGATTCTAGTAAATTGTCATGTATATATATATATTCCGTTTGGTATTTTGAGTTGCCTTCCCTGTATTGGTTTAAGGTGACGAATATACTCTGTTCAAGTTGACAGGGCACACTCCTCTCATGTTTCTACTTCCAAGCTGATCCCTAGGAAGACATTAATTTTTTTGATTATATTATTCTAATTTAATAGAAAGATAGGAATTTCAGTAAATACATGCATTATTACAGAGAGATGTGGAGCCATTGGATGCTCAACAAAAACAATGGATTTTATTATCTTCTAGAGGTGACTACAATGCCTTATCTAAGATGTGTCATGACAACCCTAAGCTTGTTAGGACTAAGGTAATTATGTTGTGATTTTAAATTGAAATTATTACTAGGGTTGTTACAATGGAAAAAAATGGTTTTGTTTGTAAAGTTAAATTGCTAATAATTTATTTTTCATTTGTTGCAGGATCCATTTACGGTAATTTTTTTGATGTTTTACATTGAGAGTAATTAGTGTGATATTTAAATGTTTAAAATAACTAGAGTACTGTTTTTTGTACTTATAGAAAAATGATAATAATAATGTATTTTTGATTGTATTCTCTCTTTCCGGTTTTGTCCTACGTCCGTGTTATGACGTCAACTCGACTACTCAGGGTGTAAGTATGGTTACTTTAATTTCTATTTAAGTGTTTTACATTTAATAAATATTAACTGTTTTATTTTTCTCCGGTTGGCGCTATCTTGGTCTCTTCCTGATTTATTTTACAGTATGTAAGTATTTTTTTAAATTATATTAAATTTAGTTAGTTACAAGTAATTTAGAAATTTAAACCTTTTTTATATTTTGTTTTATAGGCATTGCCACCGAGTATTTAGTGTATTTTTAATTATATTGCTATTATTTTCTTCATATTGCAGACTGCATTGCATTGGGCCAGTAAACATGGCAATTTAAATATGGTCAAGATGTTGGCTGGAATGGCGAGGAAATTAGTCAATGAAAGATCGGTAATTTTATTTCTTTTAGTTTTAGGCACACTCCCACTATGCTGGCTATAATGTTGTTTTTTTTTTGTTACATGTGCGGTATGATTTTTAATAGAATGGAGTAAGTTGATTTGAACTTTCTTTTGTTTGTTTATTAAATTAGTTTATGTGTACCTAAATACATTTTAATGGTCTATTCGTTACAGGGTTACACGCCTTTGCATATAGCGAAACAGTTCAGGCATGATGATGTTTACAGATTATTGATCGAAGTTTACGGTTAGTGTGTCTAATATTTCAGACTTCTACCACAAATGCAGTCGCCTGTGAGGAAATTACAACATAATTAAAACTTTTCTAGATGCTGACGCGAACATCAGAGATTGGTCAGGTCGCAAACCAAAACAATATTTAGCCAGTCTAGACACGGCTTTGTCACCTGATGCTTATAGAAGTAAGTAATTTAACAAAAATTATAGGTATAAATTACTTCATATACTAAAGTGGTGTAACTGCGCTTTTGGATTAGATTTAAAACCGGGAGTTAAATAGAAATAGTAGGAATAGTGTAGTCACGTGATATACTACTATTAATAAAACACTTGTTTGTTTATGATTAAGTTTTAGAAGCGTTTTGGTCACAATAGTCACATAAGGTCTTGAAAATTAAGTCATCCTAGTGAATATCCTAAGCGACTATAACAATATTAGGAACACAAAAAGAACAATTATATCATTGTTGTTATTGTTTTATTATATAAGCTAGGATAGCTTCAATGTAATATATTCCGAGATCATGGTCTAAGACAAACATATTAGTTCGGCGGTCTGCTGGAAATAAAAGAATGAATACTAAAAAATTTAAAAAGCAGAAAAAGGTGGCGGGCTAAATGTATGTGGTAAACACGAAAATAAAACAATATATTTTGTTTTTTACAGAATTCAAAATCAAATCGGATAAGAAGAATTTAGGTAAGTTTAATAAAAGTACATAATTTTGAAAGAGAAGCTCGGTAGCCATACTTAAATTTTCTGGTTTAAAATTGCAGAAAAGGAAGGCTTCCTACGCATTGGCTCGTTGAATGTTCGTGTTAAAAAGACAACGGAGGCATTCAGCAACTTCCTGGGTGTGGGTGCTTCTCGCGCTTCAGCCTATGTGCCCAAGTCAGCCCGTTCCGGTATACCCGCGCTCAGGGAGGAGAGCCCTATGAGAAAGAACTGGGGGTCTGCTGATAATGTTTCTGTGAGTATTAAAACGTAGCATATTATCTCGGCGTATATTTCAACGTGTTTCAGTATATATGACCATTGAATTGTATTTTTTCATAGGATGACAAGCTAATGCCTCCACCTTCGTGTAGCAAAGTGCGTAAACGCGGTAGCACGGGTCGTCGTGGTGTCGCTTCACATAGTCTGAGTACACCGACGACTCCTGATCAGGTAATGAATATTATATTAAGGGTGTATTATATTTGGGTGATCAAATTGTTTACAATTCTAATTGAAAACGCTTGTTATTTTTTCTAATCAGACTCAATTGTTTTCTAACATTTTTAAATAGGACAACTAAACATTAGTGTTTTATTTCAAATAAATTTTAAATTCTTTTGTGTTTTTACACTTTCGTATGACTGTATCAACTTTTTTGTTTCATTCATTATATCCCTGCTAATATTATAAATATGAATGTGAGTTTTTTTTTGTTACGTTTTCACGCAACAACTAGTTAACCGATCATCATGAAACTTTGTACACATATTTTTGAAGTTTTTAGAAGTAACATAGGATACTTTTTATTTAAAAAATTAATATTTTTTACTATAGTTTCCAACTGACTATAGCTTCAGCTGTTTAGAATCATATTGATTCATTTCTATTGAAATGATCTCTGATACTTATTTAATGACTTAAATGCGAGCGAAGCCGCGGGTAATAGCTAGTTAAAAAATAAAACACACTCAAAGTGCCTATAACATAATATTATCAGAATCGGGATTGAGATTTGTTTTTAAATTGAATGATTATCGTTTATTTTAATTAATTGTTTTATTACTTTTCCTAAGTCACGTGCTCGTATGGACATGGCTGATGAGGCAGACAGTGACAGTGACTCGGCTGCAGGATTCACGGATTCACCCAATGCGACATATAGGAGAACTTGTGCTGTCAGGAGCATGTCACCGAGCTGATGGTTCAGATTACGATAACTTACAATCTTGTGCAGAGGTGTTTATTCGTTTAATACATCTGTATAAGCTACTATTACTTAGTGAAGCAAGAACAAAGCGGAATACATCCGTCTCTTTTTAATCAAAATAAAATGAAAGGGATGGCCTATACGGGAAATAAACTAGTATTATATTTATAGATTTTAATTAGCAACTGATGATTTTAAATCATTCCAATTCATAACTGCTTCCTTTTAGTTGTGTGTGATTGTATGAGAAATTCAGGTCGGTTTCTTTTTGACCTTTATTGTTTGACCTTTTTTTTATTGAATGAGGTCGTAAAATAGTGTCATTAGATTCGATATTTGTTATATTTATCTCACTAACATTCCAATTTTTCGTGGTTTAGAAATGAATTTTAATTGTGATTTAAGAGTCTTTATGCGGCTTATTTCTTGTGTTTATTTTTAAGCCGAACTTTAAGAGATTGGGTGCGAAAACAAGTCGCAACTTTATGCTTTTTAAATTAATTAAAGCGCGAATCGTCAATTATTTTTAATTCGAAGGTCACAAATGTATAACAATTAAAAAGAATTTATAGTTTCTATTGAAACGTTATTTTATTAAATAAAAAAAGTTTATTGATAAATATTGTTTTATTTCTAATAGATTATTATATGTATACCCCTTCTATATTTTATATATCACGTAATTAATTAGTCACTGTCCACGATCACTAGAGGGCGTCGTAGTGAAAATGGTGTAAACGAAGAACTTTTTTTTTCAGATCTTCATACTATGATCTAATACTAATTTAGAATAAACTGTATTAAATTAACTAATAAATTACAACGAATACTGTTTATTATACAGCAACTAGGTTATTATATGGAGATATGTTGGGAGATCCTTTTGTATGTACGACGCGGGCTTTTGTTCTACGTCGATTTTCCTGTAAGAAAAATGTTTTATTGGAAACTAATTATGTAATAATAATCAGAAAAAGCACGGATTTATAATCTAATAAGAATTATTAACTAGTAAAATGGTAGTATGAACAATTTCACCTCATTTTACTATTGACTTATGCCAAAATTAATAATAGTTACTTAACATATTTTTATATCTTTTATAACGCTTTCAACTGTCAAATGTATTTCTAACAAATTAACTGTCACTTTGACAGTTCAAAGCAGTACTCGTATAAGTCAACATAAAGCTGTGGGTTCCCACAATATATAACTTTTTTTTTGTTTTAAGTCACAGAATTTTAGGATCTTGTTATTGTTAGGTGTTTAAAAATACTCACATGTGACATTAATAGTAGATAAAGATGTATTCCTTCGTGTTACTTCGAGCAACATAGTATCCAATTCAGCCCGACACGCGCAATGTAAGAACTCCCTGGGCCTTACGCCGCGGAATATTTCTACTATAGAAGGCTTCACATTGTAGAATATTATCGCTTGACGTCGAGCGTGAAAGTCGTCTATTAATGCTTTTATACCCTGAAGAAAAACTTACAATATTTATATGTTTTACACAAAATACAAGCTAGCGGATAGCTAGTTTTAATGACGCTGATTCCTGTGGATATGGCTCACTATAATTACGAATGTGTTTTACCTTTCATATCAACTATAATATAAGTCGTTGAGACAAATAAATGAAGGACGAATGTATCTTACCTTTGCAGCTGTAAAATCAGCTGCTTGAACATGTGTAGCATCAATAACAAGTGGAACAGCGGTCGCTGCGGATTGTTCAGCTCTCACGGCTGCCTTACGAAGTGCACGACGAACATATTCTGCGCTTGGAAACGATAACGAACGATCCACGACACCTACTAAATGCTCTACTCCCGAACTTGACTGTGAATAAATTATTACACGATCAGACTTAACCTTTAACTGTGGACACGCGGTCTCACAGACCACTCCTATGTAATTTTCATGTTAATTTAAAACGTGCATTAAAATGTTAAATTGCTTAAAATATATAAATTAATAAGTTTTTTTTAAATATATACTAAGTTATTAAATTTGATGCCACCAAATAATAATAAAAGTAATAATCATTACAAAATCTTAAAATTTTGCAAATAATTTGACCTTGAAATATAGTGGTCTGTGGGACCGCGCGTCTATCGAAGTGTGACAAAAAAGGTCATCCACGGTTAAAAGTTAAGACTGAATTAGTCTGTTCTATCGGAGTCATATCATCAATTTATTATACGCATAGCTATAAAAACAACTTACAATAGCCTTTGTAACTTTAACAGATGGTCTCGCTGATCCATACAACAGGAACACCAGATTTGTCGCTATCCCGATAACAATTCCCAACTCCAATCGTGTTAGAAGACACGCACCGAATGTCACTATAGCAGGGATTATGTCCAGTTCTGTAAGGATAATAATTCTATTTAGCTAAGTTGCTTGTCTCCCGGGCGTTATTGACTAGAGATTTTTTATTTGAGCACGTTTCAAGGACGAACAGAACTATTAGTATAAGCGATCTGTAGAAAGCAGTCGTGTTCACTGTACTAAATAAGATGCCTCTTCATACTGAGCTTGAAGGAACTTACTCAGATTGTAGAATTGAGGAAAACTACGGTTGAGATCATTCTACAATTTTCTGGCATGACAGAGAAAGGACGTAGTATTTTACCTATTAAATCTATGGATATAACATTCGCTGAAGTGGATTGGTTGGTTTAATTAGCAATAATTACTTTTAGTTCTCCAAATAGGCTTAAACACGTGTAACTCCATCATGAAGACGACTGCAGCTATGATAACAGCGGCCAATGACGCTTTAGGAATGTAGAAGAAATATGGCGTGAAGTACTGTAAAGAATAATAATATAATATTTAACTAAATAGCATAATAAATATTATAAAGAAACTATAGTAAACTGAAAAACAATTGAATTTTTACATTAAAAAATAATAAATAAAATGTATATTTTTATCAATAATACTAAATAATATAAATACTTACCTGCAATGATAGTAAAACTAAAGCCCCTGTGTAGAGTCCTCCAGCAGTTGTAGCAATCCCCGAGGCGTGATTGACAGCGCCTCTTGATAAGGCACCGGACACTGGCATTGAGTCAACGAGAGACGACGCTATGTTGCAAACGCCCAATGCCAACATTTCTTGTGTTGCATCCACGTATTTTCCTTCAGCTGAAATAAATGTACCCTCTCTCTAATATACTTATTGAAATAAAATCTTTATCGTGTATTTGAAACTTTATAATAATTTTAAAAATATAATCACGTATAATATCTAGGTCGTACAAATCGCAAATACATAAAAAATATGTTTTTTTCTTATTAGATAAAACTATATATTCCAATTAAACAGTCGTATTAGACAACAATTATATGAACTACTATAAAGTCATATTAGGTATTAGTGACGTCATAAAAACAATTGAAAGCTACGTATATAAAAACAAAACTTACAAAAAACTTTAGCCAAAGCAATGTTTTCCAAAATAGAGAGTAGAGGTACAACAAAAATTGCTGAACCGAGTGTGGATGCCATTTCGACGAATGTGTATGTGTGGTTACCAACTGTCGCTGAGAATGGTGGTGCAGATATTTGTGGTAGACCCGGTTTTACTTCACCTGAAAACACATCATTTTAACCACTCTCATCGCACGGCTCGGTAAATTGGCTAGCTAAGTATGACTTAAGTAAAGACATACTTCTTACCAGTTAAAACAAAAGGCGAACTATGCTTCGTATCAAAATAATACGCGAGAGCAGCACAAACAAGGACAACGAGAATATTTCTGGTCGTGGACAAGAACCAAAGCGCCTGAGAAAGTGCACCGCGTAATCTGCTAGTCTTTCCGTTAAACTCCGAATCTTTGGAAGTCACTTTGATATCTTTTACTTTCTGAAAAAATAATATAGGAGTTACTTAATTAAAATTTAGCAAATCGTGCTAACTGGTAAGTAAGTCCATTTTAGTTTTATTAAACTATATAATTCTTAAATGTAGAAAAAAGGAGACAACTTGGGACTCTTTAATTATCATGTCATTTACAGTCCCATATGATACAAAGTCATGGGATTATGTTACCTAACCATTCTTTTAATAGAAACATTTATTCAAATACTTTATTACAACAATTATTGTAATAAATGCGAGGAAGCAACTCATGATGAAGAGCTTGGGCAGGAAACAGTATTAAACGATCGAAATCACAAGATAACATTGTTAACATAAACTGTATGTTAATATATGGTAACGTGATCTGGTGTTAATACAAATATTTTCATGATACCACAAACCCATAAAGACACTTAAAAAGATTTTGTGCAGGTTAAAAGGTTAAAGTTGTATAATATATTTATTACAAAAATCTAATATAGTAATTATCATTGTTTCTTGAAATCATTAATTAAATTTCATAACTTGTATAAAATGTATGCTCGCTTTCAAAAATTACAACCAAATATTAAAATAAAAGATTGAGAAACAGTATCTATAAGTTTAATTCTAAATGGACATAAGTGTCGTTAATACTGAAAAGACAAACGCGGTCATTTGACCAGAAATGACTATGCAAAACATTTGTTTGGTTCTAACTTTTATTGATATTACCTAATCACTATTTCTGTATGTAATCGTCTTCCTAGTTAGTAAAAGTAAAATGTCACTCACCCGTAAAAGTAATAATATCACAATACATGAAATTCCAAGAACGGAGTCCCATAATTTGGTTTCCCCTATGTGCTCATACAGTCCTGTCCATACCTATAACATAAGATATTTATTAATTAACATTCTGGTAATAAGTTTTTTATTTAAAAAAAAGAAGATCGTAATTTAAAAGTCTAATTACAAATTGTATTTTTTATATAGTAATCTAGCACGTGACTAGACTTGATGTCCGTGAGCTGAGACAATTGTTATCGTAGATGTTTGTAAGCAGTTTTTAGAAGACCAGGTTGACAGGGCATGCTGCCTCAAGAGATGATAAACGTTATTTACCTGTAAGAACTTGCCACCGGGAAAACTAAGTCCCAAAATGTCTTTAACTTGTGTCGTAGCAATGATTATAGCAGCAGCTGATGTAAAACCAACAGACACTGGACCACTGATAAAGTCTATCAAGAAACCTGTTGAGAATATACATATATATATATATATATAAAGTCGTGTTTATATAAAGCGAAAACTTTTTTAAATTTAAAATATACTCGTTGCATTGTTTTCAAGACAATAAAGTTATTATGATTAATAATTATACAGTATATAGTACTGTTGAAGATATAATTTACAGACTTCGGTGGAGTTCGACACACATCGTGTATCGCCGAGAAAGAATGACAATTAAATTCAATTTTATTATTCGTATATAATGGTCAAAGTAGAAAAATAAAGCCTAAAACTAAATTGTTATAGTAAACAGGTAAAAGAAACAATAACATAAATTAGGAAGTAATTTAAAAACAAATTATATTATAAAGAATATATAATATATATACGGTATGATTCCGTTGAATGTTTAGAGCCGAAAAGGTGGTATCAAGATTATTAATGGACTCCACTCTCATATCTTCATAATAAACCAATCTAATGCTACTTAATATCGCATTTCAACTAAAAACGTTCAATGGAATCATCCACTATAATGTCACGTGTATAAAATTATTCTGAGATAATTTCCGAGATTAAAACGTTTACGTTTTTCACATCATTATAAATAACAATGTGTATTGTGTAAAACGTATTTTGTCGGCTAATTGTCTATGTAAAAACGAGTGTCATTACCAAGTCATGCCCGAATAGGTAACATAATTTATTAAGGGAATTTCCCACTTTATTCTAAAACGAAACTAACTTGGAGTAAGTAATTCTTTTCTTACTTTTTTGTACTTAAAAAGGCAAAACAATATCTAACATCTAATATTTTTTTGCATTATAATTAAAAGTTTTATGTATAATAATTATGTATTATCGTTATTACTTTATATTAACGTCAAAATAATAAATTCATTTGCATACAATGCACTGTCATTAAAATATTTCTAAGATACCTCTGCCATGTAAAACCAATACAATGCATCTTAAGTTACAGATTCAGACGTCAGACGAACAACTATAGTACAGTTGACAATCTTCAAATGGATACAGATTGGAATTTGTACTGGAAGAAACAATAATTAGAAAGAGATAACTATATTGTTATCGTGTCGCCTGCGTTTATTTGTCGAAATTGAAGCATGTGCGAAAGGGATTCAGATCGTTTCTCTTTCTAACGTTTATATACCTACAAAAACTATATCCATTTGTATCGTGTGTACATTATTTATAAATTTCTCACGGAACATACAATAATAATAATCATAAGAAAATAATATTCATTTAGGTAATTGGGTGTAGCGTGATAAAATACAGTAATGCCAATGTTTATATTAAAATACGAATCATTATTTACAATGATGCAACTTTCCTGCCCTTTGCTTAGTCACGTTCATGTTTATTTCGCTATAAAAGTATAATTTAATAAAATAAATTGGTTTTACAAGAA
Organism: Tineola bisselliella; assembly: GCA_028551675.1. Taxonomy (NCBI): domain Eukaryota; kingdom Metazoa; phylum Arthropoda; class Insecta; order Lepidoptera; family Tineidae; genus Tineola; species Tineola bisselliella. The sequence continues at coordinate 28,864 of JAPWLS010002437.1, forward strand.
TCTCGCGAAGTACGGAAGAGTTGTTTAATGTTCCGCTTCGTTGGGTTAGCGGCATTTGTGACGTAGTCGCGGGCTAAGGCAGGGCAATTATTGAAGCAGAAACCAATTCCAAAGCCTTGACATTCGATAATGAACTTCATTATGCAACTCAATCGATGGTGCAGTGTGCAATAAACTGCACAAATTCGCGACTGTATACCGACTTAGCAATCGTTGGTAGTATTCGTTTGCTTTTTCCTATTGTTAAAACGCATAGCCGTGAACACTTTAGCTGTTTTTAAATTAGTTAGATTATGTGCGCGAATTATTTCAGATCTCAATCATTACGCTAATTCCGAAACACTATCAAGTAACCTCACGGGTGTTATGTGTTTTGATTAATTTTACAATAACTTTATAAACGTCTATTGCGTAAGTTAATATAAACTATAATTATAAAAATAACAAAACACATTACCTAATTGTAATATTCCCATTAATAACTCTACGCATCCAGAGAGGAACGCTAATAGCACAGCAAACTCCGGTCCAAGTCCATGCAAATTTTCCCTCGTCAAAATAGCCGCGATTGCAGTGGGACCAATCGCTGAATCCTTTACTGAGCCAAATATCGTATATACAAAACACGCCATGAATGAAGAGTAGAGACCGTATTGTGGTGGTAGTCCCGCCACTCCGGCGTAAGCTATTGCTTGTGGAATTACTGTAAGACCAACTGTTAAACCTGAAAAACGAGAAACAGTTGTTAATAGGAAATTGATAGATGCACAGAATTGGATAATAATTTCTAGTTAAGACCTAAGTCGTAATATATTATTTGAGATTTACTAAATGAAACCTTTTAAGTATTACAAAAGATAGCTACTCCACACAATATTTATTTATTTATTTATTAATGTGCAAACACAAATCGTATGAAATAGCTATCAATAGAATGGAAAGAAAAACTCAGGGCTATATTTAGAGAAACTAAACTGTGATCCAAAACTAAGAACACACTGCATTATATAGTTTAAAATAATTTCATTATTATACTATAATAAATAATATTATACAATGCATAATTATAATACAAACAAAATCAGGTTCATTAGGCTGCCATAGGAGACTGTACAGATCTTTACAGTTTCACTCCTACTACAATATGAAATGAAATGAAATAAAAAACGTTTATTAGCATAAGCACTAAAGGCATGCACTTGCTCATTGTTAGACTCTACTGTGATTTCGGAAAGGCGTATAACGAGAAGAATACCACAAGAAACTCTTCAAAGATAGCCGTAGTTATCAAAACGTTGGATTTACTATACGTTTACTAATTTTAATATATAAAATTTTCGCATTTTTAAATATCGCAACATACTATTCAAAATTGATCACATTTCTACCTGTATTCATATATACCAAAAATAATAAAAAAATCATGTGAACGTGAAAATCATTTTATGTAATTGTAAAATGATTGGCTTTGCGTCCACGAGCCTGCAAACTATAATACATTAATGACGATGACGTCACACGACATTCAAACAAACAGACAAATGGAGCGTAAAGAATGTGCTTTGAAATAGACTTCAGGAATGTTACCTACGAAATACTTAATAATTACATTTCTTTTCTGACATAATATTTTGTTAAACTGACACGTGTAGTGCGTTCTTTATGCTTTCTGTACTTTGCTTTCTTCCTCATTTTGGTATGAGACCCATTATCATCTAAAGTGGTATCTAAATATTACATAGAAATGTTTTAACTAGAGTCTAGCAAGCGAGACGTGTCACAAAGCATTGTCAGAATTTTTTCTCAATTTTTATTAGAATATGGAGTGACGTGGTTATTAAAAAGCGATACAAATCTAAATTACTTGGTTACTCGACATCTATTTTCTATCTCTTTCTGACGCCTTAAAATAATGGCCAAGTAGCAGCTGACTTACTAATACGTTAGAGAGAGATAAAGCGAGCAAGTGCTTTGTAAATATTGGACGTTGTTGAAAATATATATAAAAAAGTTGTTACCAAGCAAGTTACAATGTGCTGCAATAAAGACAATAAGAATAAAGACACATGTTTTTTTTTTCAATCATCATTGAATAAATACCTGCAATCATATCTGAAAGTCCTTTCTTTAACGTGTATTGAGGTAACCATTCCAATATAGGTAATCTCCTTAGCAAAGCCTTTGTAGAGCAAGCACCTCGTAGCCGTCGACATATCGTGTCTCTCCATCCATTTCCATCATGATCGCCATCCAAACCAGATTTATTTGGAAACACGCTTTCGGAAAATGATCCGTTTTCTGAAAAATATTAGAATAATATATTAGTTTAATGCAGAGCAGAAGACAAATTTTAATCCTGTCTGCTAGATCAGGGCTGTCCAAACAACGCGACGGCCCGCGGCTTCTTTTTTTTTTTGCAAAACAGACTGTTTTAAATCTACAATGTAAATTAATCACAAAATAGTTTTGGATATAAATAGCTTGGGTAATAGAATTCTTTCTCAAAATATATAAACAATATTTGGTATAATTTATTTATCTTTACCTATTATTGTATAAATTTGTAAAGATTACCCTTTTTTTAATTGAAAACTGGATTTTGTAGTACCTAAATTAAAATAGCCCGCGAAGGTATATAGTTTGGACAGCCCCGTGCTAGATACTCAGTTGCGGTACATCGAAAACGAAAAATGTGTGTTCGATTCTGGGAGTCTACTGTAGGGTTACATAAACTGAGATTATTATTGCTATCTTAAAACATTCGCTTACTTTAACTAATTTGAAATACTTATTATTGGCTTATAGCATTTGATTTCTTTTTTGTTTCCAAAATCATCGTGACCGAATCAAAACAAACGCGATAGTAAGCCTGTACAGTACGTTTTATTTCAAGTTCACGTTTCGTTCCCCATAAACATTTGTGACGTGACGTGTATTCATTGACAAAGACCCGTTTCACATTTCCGAAAAAACAAATATTAACGAATCGTGTTTTAACTCGTATTAAAATCGTAATTGTAACCGGGATACAAAAGCCTGTAAAATCTATCGAAATTTCAATATACGTATTTTAAAGAGATCAGTATATATTAAATGTAAAACGCTTACTAAATAGTTACTAATTATTCAAGTTGTAAATATGTCGTTTACTTTGTGATTAAACGCACATGCTATTATTATTCTTTATTTATTTTATACAATAAATTTTAATTGGCAGAATGACATTAATCACGTGTATAGTCTATTTAAAAGAGACAACTGTTATATATATATAAAAATTCACACTCCAGATAATAAGCTATTAAATGCATAAAATCTGTCTTTGTATTTTTTTAAAGATTCAAATATGACAGAAAAACAAGTGACAATTGCTACGAAAGAGCAATGTCTACAAGCACCAGTTGCTAATGAAAAGTTTAAAATAAATAATAAATGTTATTTTCGTTTATTTTCGTTATAAAACATCTTTTACAATATTTAAGAGTATTACTTACGTAATGATATATTTAGAGATTTTTCTGCAATATGTAAAATGTATTGCGCAGCTAAATATTAACATTGTCAAGTCATTAATCACAATGATTTAATATTACATTACATTTGAACGATTAATACTATTTTTAAAATCTTGCAAAATAAAAAATTGATAGATAGCAAACCGGCTTTTGTGGCAAAGCGGTAAATTTCGGTTAATACATTATAAATACATTATGTTTTGTTTACGTATTGAAGGGCTGTATATCCGTTTTACATTTCCGAATATTCACGAATTCTGCCGAACGATATACGATACTTCATCAACTCTATGTAGATCTATTTAGATATATGTATATGCATTATTTATTATATAAAAACTAGACGAATATTTGTTTCAGATTTTAACGTTTTTATGTTTGTTTGCATTGGTCATAGTACATCGAATCCTAAATCTTTTTTAACTAAAAATATTCTAACACGATCGTATCAAAAATTTAAAAAAAAATTAAATAACGCTAATATATTTATAACACGAAATTATATCAATTGTCAGGGTGAACCTACTTGGGTTGGTGCATTATGACATTATAATGCAATCGTGGCATAATATATCGAGTGTCGTATTTGCACACGTAATTCAATTGCAACAATTAATAGAAGAAATAATTATAAAGATATCTGTTATTATTTCTTAATTGACTGAATTTGTTATTTACCTAAAATGAGCCTTTATTCTCCTTGTAATACATATTATATCGTATAAAAAAAATTTGTCTATTTGACGTGTTCATCTAAACGCTGGTCTATTCATTAAAACACTGTTTATTGTAATAAGTTATTATTCATACTATTTATTTTCGTTATAAAATCAAAATTAACTTTATAAAAAATATTAATTAATATTCAAAAAAAATGCATGTATACATACATATGTAATGATATAAGTATCTATAACTAAGTACCTCATTTAAATGTCATATTGCAAATTATTAATATAATTTATCTATCAACATATAATTATTTCTGAAGCCTAATAAAATTAAATAATCACTGTTGTTTTATTTGCCATCATGAGGATATTCAAAAAATATACAATGAAGATTAATTTAAAAACTTAAAAATTTTATAGTCATTATTTTTTTAAAATAACTTATAAAAATTAATTACGATTGAAATAAGTTCGCAAATTGCCTCAAAAAAATTTCTTATGATATTAAATATTTGAAAAAAAAAAATTCTATACCAAAATAGGTTATCTACTTAATTACATTGAAAATAATTAAATACGCTGTCATTAAGTAATTTAAAAGGTAGTAATAGCCGAAAAAAGTCATTCTTATAAAAATAATGGCAAGTCTCAGTGGACAGTTAAAGCAATAGTATCTGTCCAAACAACTGCACTAAACCAATAGACACGTACAAACCAAATAAAACTTATTTGAATGTACCAAATTAAGTTTACAGTTAGCATAATGTTGTTACGATATAACAGGCCGGTTAATGACCTATTCTAAACATAATTTGGCAACTTGTCCGACCATGTGTCTAATGAAAATGGTGTCATATTACAATTTCCAAAATATATGCAATTCCAATATCATATTAGGAGATTTTGTGGGTATTATGAGTGTATTTCTTATATTTATTAGAAAGATTTGCTTGATTATATGTAAGCCAGTTCCATTCCCAACTTTAATAAGATATTTACTCCCTAAGATCTTAGAAAATATATGTTTAATATAAATTTAAAAATTTAACAGTCTGCTGGAAGGAGTAATCCTACCAATTTAAAGTGTGACAACCGTAAAGTGACTTAGACGATTTAGGACCAGTTTTGAATTAGTCGGGTATAACAAGAGGAATTTGTAACTCTTCTATTGTAATAAAAAAGAAATAAATATAGGATATAAATATGTGTCATCTCTTTTATGCACTACTCTATGTACAAAACTATTGCGTATATTTTACACATATTTCGTCCGCTATGACTTTTCTAATGCCAACGCAATGATGTGAACATTCAGCGGTTTATGTGTTACTCTTCTATGAATTTTCTGCGTCTAACTTTATTAAGAGCGAAACCATAATGGTCATGAACTGTACCCAAAAAAAACATAACAAGGAAATGAAATGACATCACCTTCCACAGCTTTCTAATAAACTACGTCTTTTAAAGTTACGACACAACATTTCTATAGAAAATTTCCTTTTTTCCTTATTCTGTTTACTTATGTTAATTTTATAATATATCTATTGATCTTTAACTGTTTCAAAATTAAATAGAGAGTTCGTTTATACTTAAGTTTAATTTAATACTATATTTGTAACGGATTTGTTATGTAAATTGAGGTACAACAATTTTTAAAATGACACAAAATCGAAAGGTTGAAATTCACCTCACTGCTTTGTTCTGGTATATTTTCCTTCGCTTTATTTCTAATTGTTATATAAAAGCTTGTATCATAGGCATAGAACGAGCATAAAACAAAGTTACATTAGTACTAAATAAATCAAGACATATTAATAGTGTTTTTAATGAGAAATTTTATTAAAATAAAGAATAATACATGAACAAATTAAATATTTTAAATTCTTTAAATGCAGCAACAGATCGTATTATATTATTAATGTCTTTATAAATTATGACAAGAAAACTAAATTGTATTTCATTTTTAGTTACTTTTATCTAAAATATCTAATTGATTCAAATATTTTTTTCACTGGTCCAAGTGTCAGTCACCTATTTGCAACTATCTCGTCCTAATTATTGCAACAGCGGAGATAAAAGTTGACCGACAAATGGTAATAAAATAATTAATGTAAAATGATAATTTTATCTATCTAAAAGTCGTTAGAAAATAATAAATACGGTTAAAGATAAAATAATAAAACGTGCGAGATAACAATTTCTATTTTCTATTTACAATATCAATAGGAATAAACCCACTATTATACTCAATATTAAATTATTTTTAACAAATTAAACCATTTTAATAAATAAATTGCTAGACTATAATAATTAAACATGAATGTGGCGAGGCTCGACAACATGAAGAAATATTCAATAAAGAAAAATAATAGATTACGTAATAATTTATATAAACAAAAATAAATTAGATTTTTAGACCACCCGGTTACTAAACTAAACTAAAATTACAAAGTCAAATATTGTTTACGCACTTTCGTCATTAGCGAATCTGTCCACGCGTTAATTCACCATCTATCATGACAGAAATACATAAATATACATTTAAATAAATAATCGTTGCTCACTAAACATTAAAGCCTATTTTCCTTTACCCTTAGCTGTGTAACTGTGAATGTTGTTTGCAAACCACTTTTGTGTGGATCCGCTTTCTCTAAGGGTTTCCACTGGTTAGCTGATGAGAAGTTACTACCTGATTAATATGCGGATGTATAATAGCATACAAGTTTACAGACGAGAGGAATTAACCACTGTTAATATTAATTCGCCAATTGTGACGTTTGCCAAATATTTTAGAAAATCCGATATTATACAATTTCATAATTATTAAAGAAGTTAATTTTTATTAAAGACTAGCAGTTGCCCGCGACTACGTCTGCGTAATAATGAAGATATAAAGTACTATGAAGTTTAATGATGTTTCATATTTCAGTCAACAGAAAATGCCTTCCACACCCCTGTTGCAAAATCTACTAACTGCCTCTCCGTCAAATTTCTAGTTTGTAGCAAAAAAATATACAAACCTGCGAGAGCCCTTACAACTCCTTAATCTGGCCCTGTTGCAAAATCCGTTCTTTGCAGACGTCAACTAACTATAAACTATCTCCCTGTCAAATTTCATCTTTGTATGTCAAGCGGATTTCGAGAGAACTTTCGCTTTTATTTTCATTGAATTAGATATGAATTACAATGTGAACTTAAAATAAAATGAAATATATCTTAAAAAACAATTGAAAAACTGACAGCACATTTGCCCGCCAAAATTAGGCACAGACTTCGAATTGTGTGTACTTAAAATAAAGTGAAATACAATATATGGGCTCGATCCCTTTGCCTTAAAATGGAACAAAAAAAAAAAAAGAAATATCATAGACATCGAATTGTGTGAACTTAAAATAAAATGAAATATATCTTAAAAAACAATTGAAAATATTATATAGCCTATGTTCATCAGGGATTTTTTACGATTCTAATGGTAAAAGAATTTTTCAAATCGGTCCAGTAGTTTCGGAGCCTATTCAATACATACAAACAATCAAATGTTTCCTCTTTATATAATAGTATAGAAGTATAGAGTATAGATAAGCTTAGAAAGCGATATAAGAAATCTTCGCCTAAGAAATTAACAAAAAAAAATTGGCTGTATAGGCTCTATCCCTTTGCCTTAAAATGGAACTACAAAAAAAAACGTAATTCACTTATTTATTTTAGACATTCTTTATTTCTTGTAATTAAACTAAAATATAATTGTACGACATATTATAATAATAGTATTTCGCCAAATATCCGTTAAATATGTTGAAACAACTGTTTATCGTAAATACATCATACCTATATATTTTGGAAATTGAATTTTTATTATATTGGACCCGAGATTGCGTTATTCTATGAATAAGAAACTTATGAGCTTTACAAAGTTTACGTCCATTTTAAGAGATCTATCGTTACGTTTATTATTTTTTATTTATTTTTTATTGTTGGACACGACATGTGACCTCCAGTGGCCTGATGTAAAGCTGCACTGGAGGTCCATTTTTATATAATAAACAGAAATTGTAATCTTTTTAAATAAAAACAAATATCTAACTTAAATAATTATGACGTAATGATTCATGTCTTAAACTATAAGGTTTTTAGCAATAAACTAGCACTTGAATACAGTACAATTTGAAATCAATTATGTAAATTATTTATTTATTGATTATTCCTATACATACAAGCGATTGATGCATATATACGTTTGTCTGTGATAGCAGTTCTCTTCTAACATCGGGCAGAATTTAGTCTTACAACAAGCTAATAAAAAAGTAATCAATTAGGAAGTAAAATATAATTGAATAACAAATTAGTCATTGAATTAGATCTAACCCATTATTAATAAAGTAAAATTCTGTAATTAAGGAAACCCTGTCAAAGGTTACGAGAGATTAAAAATCGATAAAACAAACCACAATAGAGAGATAATATTTTTCTCTAATAAAGATATCGATCGTAATTGAATCAAGGTGTTGTATCGTAATTGAATATTCATAAAGCTATTGTTATAGATAAATGAAGGTTTTAGGTATTACAATTCGGTATTTATTTGTGTAATTTAGTTCTTTATAAAAAAAAACTGTTCTTCCTTGAGTCAAATTATATTTATTTCAGTGTATATGTTGCTCGCATTATAAAATATTGGCTGACAATTGAAGGAGCGACGTTTGTTCTTTTGCATGATACGTTTCGACCAATTATAAAGTCCGTTACAGACTAGTTATATAAACATACATATGTATATTAGTGTATATTGAAACAAGACACGATTTTTAAGTAGACACACAACATCTTTATTATATACTAGCTTTTACCAGCGGCTTCACTCGCATTTAAGTCATTAAATAAGTATCAGAGATCATTTCAATAAAGATGAATCAATATGATTCCAAACAGCTGAAACTATAGTCAGTTGGAAACTATAGTAAAAAATAATTTATTTATTTTTTAATAAAAAGTATCCTATGTTACTTCTAGTACCCCCAAAAATATGTGTACAAAGTTTCGTGATGATCGGTTAAGTAGTTGTTGCGTGAAAATGTAACAAACAAACTCACATTCACATTTATAATATTTGTAGGGATGTCTAATATGACATTAATCTTATGACTTAGCAATTTAAATTACATATGTAAGTCTAAAATAGGATACCCTGTACTAAGGATACAATCAACACAATACAAACAAGAATCAGATCCGAAGCGAATATCGACTGTTTTATGAAAATGAAAATAATGTAATATAAATAATAAAGGTAATATAAATGTATATTTGCTCATTGTTCATATCCTACCACGACTTCAGAAAGGCGTATAACGAGAAGACCCCAAGAAACTCGTCAATTATCGTCTGTTTTTTTCTGTAATATCAGTAAATATTTAGAAAATGTATCTGTAATCAAATAGAGGCCGCTGTAGCAGTCTATAACAATATTATAAGACGGCTGAAGTTAGGCTGAAGATCTCTTTAAGTTAGCAAATGTTTATTTAAAAAAGGAGGCTTTAATTTTTGTTTCCGTGTCATGGATAGTTGTTATTTGTTTTTTTTTTGATATCAAGTTTACTATCTTTCTAAATTAGGCTAGAAAATAGTAAATATAGTTAGTGTTAATTCAATAGTATATATTATATTATATTATCATTACTTTAATAATTGTTTAAAGTTAGCATGTGTCATTGTTTAAATATTTTTTTATTTGCACATTCTTATTAATTAATATGAAAAATATATAAGAATTGTAATGTTAAATAAAACGTGTAGTTTTAATATAATAAAATTCAAATAAATTAAATCTGCCTTTTACTATTTGCTTTAAATGCTGAACACTTATATAATACTTTTTTTAATATGTATTCTATTCGATAATACAGTCTACTACAGCGGTTCTCAAACTTTTTTGGCGAAGAAAAAAGCCTTAATATAATTATAAAAAACTGATTTATATGTATTTATGAATGATCATATTGCAATGTAAAATTACGTAATATTTAGTTGGAATATTTAGATGTAACCTTATAATCTCCCTTTGGTAGGTATTGTTTGCAGTATTTTAGCCCCGGGGTTCCGCGGATCACACTTTGAGAATGGCTGGTCTACTATATGTTTTATTATAACACAAGAATAATGAACAATATGTAATAAAAAAATAAATATATTAATTTTTCGAACAATGTTAAAACACAATTTTTAATTAGAATTCCCTATTTCATTATTATTTGTAACTAATAAATTCAAAGTGCACAGCGCCTTATGACATACGTAGATTTACAAATTTAAATCGAGGAAATACGAGTAAAATATGTTTATTAACGAACATGGATCCGTTTATAAATAATTTAATTATAGAATTACTGTGAATTATTGATTCTTAAACAAACATTTAGTATTATTTATAGATTTTTTTATTTGTTTAATTCATTTGTTTTATGTGTTATTTAACACTAGTTTTTAGGGTATTTAAATTACGATTTAAACAAAATTTTGATCCTATATTTGACAATATAATATATTAAACTTAATAAAACCATCTGTATGACTGTGAAATGTTAGTTTCCATAAAAAATTGACACGTCAATGAATCTTTTAAATTAGTTAATGTTTTTAAAAATGCAATTTAAAAATAATAATAGCAACAAAAAAGCGTCTCCATTATAATAATTCCGCAATAGAGGAAGTCCGGAAATATTTGATGATAAAATCATTTGAACAAACGGAAAATACCCGAAGCATCATTACTTGGTTATCCTAAATGAAAGTTCAAATAAACATTTAAAATATTTGCACGCTAATTCAGTTTGGGATAGGCAGGACGCCTATATGTTTACAAACTTCAATGTTTATTTCAAATTTAAACTCAAAAAATAGCATTCGTTTTCTAAAGATCTTTTTGTAAGAAAACAGTGTGATTGAGATGATTGTGTTGTTGATGCTGGTGTGTCTAAGATGCATGTTTTATATACTTAGTTACTAGCTTTATTTACATTAATTGTATTAAATTTTAAAAGATTAAGCAAGAATGTACCTTACGTGTATACTAACATTATATTGAACAGGCTATGATTAGCGAGTTTCTTGTAATTTCTTCTTGACATATGAGTCTTTCCGAAATAAGAGTCGAAAAAGCCAGTGCAAATGTAAAGAGTCGCGTTCTAGTTTCCGCAAATGTATTTCTGGGGTGTTATCAGTAAGGCGGCCTTAAGTCTAAATCTCGCTGTAAGTCATTTGATTTACCGGTTCTTAATTAGCTACCTTTCAGTTAGTTAAGTTAAAGGTAGATGTTTCGAGACTAATGTCTTTATATAGTTCTATTCGCTATTATTTGTTCATTTTTTAATAATGAAAACAAATGAACGTATGCTAAAATAATTTCTTATGAAAGTATATGAAGCGTTTATAATTGTGCAATCAACTGCATTATAAATAGGTATGATATATTAATGACTATTTTCATTTGTTTTATATTGTATTATCTGTCTATAAACGGAAATTAAATTGTGAATTTTTGATATGTATTTTTTATATAAAAATAATTTACTTTATCTCTAAAATAAATAAGGTTTCTACGCTGAAGGAAGCTTCAGTCGAGTGCTTGCCTTGAACACCCAATTCGTGGTAAAAAACGGGTTAATTAGCCTTTCCAATCTATCTAGGCGAGGGACAGGAAATCAATTGGTATAGAAAAAAATTACACCTACATTTTTACATGTCATTGCAGAATTAATTTTATTGTAAATTGATTTCAATTAAGTTGCTTATTATTATTTCGATACATGGTACATGCCTATACAATGGCGTTACTTCAGTTAATGAAAGCGTGTTTATATTTAATTTATATTAACGTACCTAACTAATACTACAGATAAATTTTTAGACCTTTTTTTTAGACCTAGAATCAAGCCCGTGGCTTCTGTGTCAAAGGGACACGCCCATCTCGAAAAAGTTATATAGTATAGTAACTAAAAAGTAATATTTCAAAAAAAAAAGAACAAAAAAACAAAAGATAGATTGACGAGTTCATAGTTTTTAGAACAGACTAAACATTATAATAGGATATTTCCTACAATTTATAAATACACTATATATAAATATATAAGTAACTAATTAAAAAAAAACTTTATGCGATTACTATTTGTGTTTATGCAGATTACTTTTAAAGCAATACTAAACTTATTGGAAATAATTTATTTTTATTAATGTTATAACTTGCACCCAGGCATTTTACCCACATACCAAGTGACCATTAAGTGACTATGAAAATAAACTTGAAATATTATTTTAAAAAATGTTACGTTTGAAAAGTCAATTAGATGTAATGCTAATTAGACATTGCTAATCAACCTTTTAACCTAATAATTACAATCTTATTAGTGATTCTCGATTGTTTTTAATTAGTAAAGTAAATGGCTAAGTAATTGATAACGAATCAGAAGTCAGACCATGTGTAGCGAATTAGAGATTCTTCAATTCTGTCAATCACTGTTTTTGTCATGTGGCTACTATTTACTAACTACCCTACTCGTTCAGAGATGGAGCTGTATGAAATGTAACACGTGGTAACATGTGGCATACGAATATATCCAAACTGATATCAATACGTCAATGATAGCATATAGTGAATTTTAATTAGAAGGCAAGCCAAAGAAAGAGGTTAAAAATACATTTAAATAGGAAACCACTTGGAGTCTGTTTGTATAGACACTTCTCTAATCGGAACTTTTTATATAAACGTAATTAATTACAAAAATATTGATAAAAACATCACGAAAACCAATTAATTTTACAGTAAACATTTTCTTTTGATATCGAACTTTTCTTCTGAATTATTGTTTGTGTAATTGATCTTATTGACTTTTAAAAATTCTTAGAAATATGCATAAAGACATATAAATATAAAACAAAGCACTATTCAATAAACATATTTAAGCATTGAAGCCAATTCTTCACAAATATGAAAAAATAAACATTCAACATTAATTGTTTATTTTTCTTCGACTCTAATTACGATGAAAAATTTGATTCTCGTGTTTGAATAAACACATAACATACAAACTAAAATAATAAACAAATTAGATTTTTCATTTGTTTTTATAATGTTGATTCCAAAGTCATAAGATCTGACAATTATAATTAGAAATATTGGGGACTTTTTGTTTTTGTTATTTAAACACGTTGTTCCCAATTGGTGTTATTGGTCGACATTTTTAATTGGCTAGTTAATATTGTTGTTATTTACTTAAATGAAGAAAAAAACATTTATGATTGGACGTAGCGTTTAATTAAATAAAAAAATTACGTACGCGTTAATGCACGTTCTGCGTTTCGGTATTTGTTATCAATCGTGACGAATGTATTATACAATCTATCGGCGAATGATTAGTAAGGCGCAAATTTATTAGTTATTTAAAGTATTATTATTATAAAATCCATTTTAGTGGACAGGAAATAGCTACCTCAGAGAAATTGGTGCAAGCAACAGTCGTCTCTACAATTCCATACCTACATTGTCCGAGTTGACAGGTGGGCTTATCACGAATTTAGTCTGGCTTTCGAATCGAGCTGTCACAAGTAAAACGGATCCGTTAGCAATCGGGATCATGAATTTTTACTAACGACTAACGAGCACCAGCAATCTATCAAATGAACGAAAGATCGAGACGTTCGAAAATTAACAAAAAGTATCTAAAATGTTGTAGTTCCAAATCCGCACGCGGTGGCGCTGCTCAAATTTCCATACAAGCTTACACCGAAGTATAACTAGGTCACTTCACTACAATATTCCAATTTTATATATCTACACCCAATATTATGTCACTCCTTAAGTTCCTTATTGAGATGACATTGTAGATATGTACCTATATCATAATAACATAAATAAAAAATCTTAACCCATGCAAATAAATACATAGGCATAATGAGAACTGACCGTGATATTATTTGGCATGTCTGTGTTACCTAGATATTCTAGATTGATAGACGAGGTCAGTGACAACTTCAATAAGTTCATTATATTGTTTTTAATGTATTCATTCGCCACTTAGAGTGGCATAACGAAAACGACGTTGTTTCTTAACATTTCTTTATGTTAGTACATTTCTCCACTAATTTCTGTTATTGCAGTGGTGTGTTACAATACTCCTTGAGCTAAAGTACTGTCATTGATAGGGGACAACTGTCATTACAAATAAACTTCAACATAACAACCGTCTTCGTTGACTTGGGAAGACAAATGTCAGTTTACGGGTGTTACGCTTGAAAGTAGTGGTGTATCCATAACTTATCTCACTTCTCTGTTAGGTGAAGTGGGATCACATGTTGGATTATAAAGTTCTAAATTACACGTAAAAAACACTTTCCTATTTCTAATATTATAAACATTTTAGTTCATTCTTTTGATACGAACTTATACATTCAATAAATTTTATCTAAATTTGCATTCGTAATTTTCCGTTTGCAAATTAGTTCCGATCGTAATAACCGTTAAGCCCGCACATTATAATCTATAATACATAAAATAATTCTCACTTTCACCATAAATCAAAAAATTAATGCTCTGAGAGGTCAAATATATAACCTCATAATGATAAACTTACAACGAAATAAGATAATTTAACATTAATATTGTACTGTCAATTGACTTATTATACACATTTCTTTAGTTATAAAAATAATAAATTAAACAAAAATACAAATTATTATAGCGATAGTAAGCCCCATAAAATTTTGTATATTAAATATTTATCAACGTCTTAGGTTATTTGCGTAACGTAATTTACTTCATGCGGTTTAATTTTACGTTGTGATATTTAATTGAATTTTAAAGACAACTTACTTGCATATGTTCCATTGCAGGAATTGCCATTACACGTGTGACAAGAGTCACCCTTCCCTTCAATAGAAAGCATTAAAGTGGGTGCCAGGCTCGGCCTCGGGCACATCTTGCAGCCACCGTTGTATTTCTCACATAAACACATATTCTTCCCAAGTCCTTCCACTTTCAATTCATTCAGACCGAATTTGTTACATTCCTGCTTGACCAGTGAAGCTGCCAGTCTGTCTGATTGCTGAAGAAACTCACACGTATGAGGACAAACGTGACACTTCTTTGATGCCGCAAAATTTCTATTCGATTCCCCGTTGAAATTGTCATTCTGATTTGAGTCAAGTCTCTCGTTTTTGTTGTCTGTACTCCCAGTCATATACGATGTCAGAGTCACTTCCGAAGAGGAGTGAAGCGTGTTATTTAACTTGTATTTTGTCATTTTATTTTCTTTCTTATTCCGCTACACAATAGTTTTTAATTCACACTTTTGTTACAATTTAAAATACAGTTTTGAATGAAGACGCTCGTGACATTTCTATTTGTATAACATTTATTGTTAATAATTATTTTATTCGAATACAGTTTTAGTTGTTAACATTACAACTGCATATTATTTATTTCGTTGTACGAGTGAAACGTGCGCAGGCGCCGCGCGTCCGTCCACGCTATATCGAAGCCATCAAGCGAATGTCGCCACGACTTTCAAGCAACTGCTGACTTCAAGAAACCGAATGTGAATATTCAACGCACATCCACGGAGCTCATATATAGGTACCTATATTTATTAATGATTATCTGAAACAAAAAAATGCAACAATAAAATAAAAAAAACATAAATGTTACAACTTACCATAAATTTAAAATATATTTTTTTATTTATTCCACAGATTGGCCATAGGGAACCATGACTAAATACAAATTTTAATTTTTCATGCTTGACCGAGTCATATAATATTCTATTAGTAAAAAAAAATAAAAAACAAAAATCAAGCCGCACGCAGAATACACGCCCGGACAGGGACTTGAACCCTGGACCCTTGGATTAAAAGTCCAATGCTCTACCGACTGAGCTATCCGGGCCCCTGCCGAAGCTCAACTATTTTCCATACCGGTATTATTGTTTGAGATAATTTTGAGATCAAAGATACAATGGAACTAAAATTTTAAAATGATTTAAACAGAACATTGCGTGCTCCCATTTATACGATTTTGTTTATAAGTATTCCCTCAACAAATCACAAGTGTGAGTCTATAACCATACGACTGAATGAATAGCGGATCTTAAACATGGCAAATTTTTAGGGTAGGTACTAACTATAAGGTTAGGTTACATTTGCAAAGTTTAATTTTAAAAAAACATCTCTGTTTTAGTTCGTACAGCCTATATGAATCTCTGTTAAACCCCTCAATGGATTCAATAATCGTATGGACTTTCGTCTAGTAGTAATAATATGACCCTAATTTTTGAAGTTCATGGCGCATTTAATCTTATTCAAGGACGGCGGTCATTTCGTTTCAGAATTGGGATCTTTCCTCTATAAACTTAAGGGGGTATTTCCACTGAATGGTCGATGGCGTGTCAAATCGCCAATGGGTTGGCACAAGAATTGTATAAGGAAGGACTTCCTTTCAAAACAGCCAGCTTTAGAATTCAATTTATATTTTACAATAAATAAAGCAGTTTTTTTATTCATTCAAATATATTCGTCGCAGTAATTCGGCATTGAGTTATATATTCTAGAGAAGACACCAAGATTTTACACGAATGTTTTTCTTTTGTTCACGTAATTATTTTAAGGTATCTGCACCATCTGATTTATACGCTATTCTATGAGAAACATATTTCTTTTAACATAGTTTCTCTAGATTTGACGTTTAACACTATAATATATGTTAGGTTACCCGAAAATAAAATAATATTTTAATAAATATTTGTATATTAATGTTTAGTAATTTTATCAGTCAAAGTGTAATGTATAAGATCAGCTGTGATGATTTAGCAAACAATAAAAAGATGCATAACTAGGACAGTACTACATTTCCTTCAGTTAACGGAAAGACCCAATTAAAAAAAACTAAGTATTCGATGATATGATTGAATAATGACTAGATATTAACATAATGACTAGGTTATAGTGACTCATCATTTAAGTTTTCTACAAGTTTTAGTTGCAATAATAATTAAATTTAATATATTCATTCAATGATTTGATTTCAAAACAAGGATACTCTATTACAGGGGGGCCAACCTGAGACTCTTTGAAGGATTATTTGTGGCTTTCGATAAATGTACTCGAGTTCCTTTTTCATTTTTGTGCTATTACGCATTATTATCGTTCCATATGTATTTCAAAATGTCTTTTAAATTACTGACAACAAATATAAAATTCAATCAATAATTTTAAATTTTGAAAAATGGTTCAGACAATCAAGGAGTTTGGCCACCCCAGTTCCATTAAAACAAACAACTATATTTAAAAACCTAAAGAAATTTATTCGACTTGGGAACGAACCCGGGACTCCATATAATAATCTGACGTTATAATCATTGGCCTACAGAGTTACTACTTTTACAAAAGAATCATTTGTTTAATTTTCTCTACAAAGAATTACGTAATACTTTTTCTTTAGTACTAACTGAATTTGCTACTGAGATTCGAGGAAATTTTATATACCTATTTTTTTTTGTTTATAAAATGCTAATGTGCTATATATAATATAAAAAGTTAAACTAATTACTTCAAACATATGCTTAGTATCAGTTAAAATGAAATTTATGCAAACGTACCTCAGAAATTTTACAAGGAATTTGGACATATTATGGACCATATATCTGACATTATAAATACTATAAAAACGCAATTATTTATACATATTTTTTAAAGTTATAACTATCTAAATATATGAAATCCATAAGTCGCTGAATTCTTTGTAATTGCTGTCGGCATTGAAAGCGGGGTCCAGTGACCTGATTTTGACAAGATTTGTTAAAATTGGCTAAGTATTATTCGAAAGTGACCTCTGTGGAGACTGGTTTTAATTTTTAATTATTGTTAATTTAAAATAATATCACTATCAAGGAACTAATGTCAGTATTAAAATGCTTTGAACGTGCAAAATTATGATTTCTCAAAAGAATGTTTGAGATTAGTACAGTATGTATATTAATATTGCATAATGATTGCGAATTGGGGCTCACTATGCGCATGATTCGGGTTCAGTTCTCGATCAAGACAAATATTTTGGGTATTATATTGGATGTCCTGTCCTTGTGCTGATATCCCAATCTGAGGTCAGGTATTGTTCATGTATTTGTTATTATTATTATATAAACCAAATTATCATAATTTTAATATACTGTCTAGTTTGGATTAAAGTTAGTGGTCCTTATGGGCTCGTCGAAAATGACGTATAAAGTAATAAAAATAACCGAAAATTTCATTACATACTTCATCTTTAACTTTATTACGGTTTCCTATATATATATCGAAAAAATATCGTATAAAAAAGCAAATAAATACACACGTTTCAAATATAAAAACATAAATTAAACAGTTTGTTTTAAATGTAAAATAATACTTACTTTCCCACTAACACTTAATTTAAGATCTTCAATACCGATATTATAATTAAAGCCTCAAGTCGGCAGTCAGCTAACTTTCGCTGCGACTTACACACGACTGCCTCCGACTTTGATAAAGTTCCACGGCCAGATTTTATTCGCAATGTCACTATTTGCTACGTAATATTGGATGTAACGCGTTTCAATCTTACCTATTACTTGAACTATTTCTTCTTAATTGGAGAAACGACTTCGCAATCTACAATATACATAAGTATATACTTTTCATATATTGATTAGTTCATAGACACTTCCTAGTAGATGTGATTCTTTTCTTTCTTTCTTTTTTATGTGGATCAGGCCATTAAACAAAAGAAGACAAATAATATTGATTTTTTACAAATGGTACTTCTTCTAATAGAAATAAACATCTTTTAAATAACCCTTCTTAATCAGGAAAGTTGCGTAAAGAAAGTAGTAACTATCTATAGATTAAGTTCTTTCCATAAATAGTTTAGGATCATTACTCGTTATAGTATGCAAAGCGAGGACAGGACATGCACTGTGTCACTAATTGTAATGCATGTGAAACTGTGAGGAAAATCTAGTCGATAATATAATTTGAAAAATTGCACAACTCAAGAATTCGCGAAACTAATCGTTTTATATTAGATTTGTATGCAACAATTAGATTTACTTATATTCGTTTCATAATTATATAAATATTTAGGTACTTATTGCAATCTGGTTTTCTTTACGTTGACTCATATATTATTACCGGGTTTTTTTCTCTATAAATGCATTTCTGTAGTCAAATGCTTGCGATAATAAAACCCGAATTAAAATGACAAAGTTTGAATTAAATATATTTTTTAAATTGTTTTTATACGATATGAATCTATTGTAAAGCTCTTATCTTTAATATTGTCATCTGAAAAAGAAAAAATGATTATAAAAACATCTAAAATAATTAGGTGATGTTCAACTCCGGGGATGAGTATGGTTTTTCTACGGAAGTGACAAGGTCGTGGAAGAGTTACTGTAGGTTCCGCGTTTGTCCATCAACAAATTAGCCGTGAACTGTCACTGAAAAGCGTGACATCGAGTTAGTTTTGAGTTGACAGACATTGGCTAGAATGGGTGCAAAGTTTTCTGTTGGGACAAAGGGTTTGTAGAAAGAACATGCCAACATGGGTGTGGCAGTCTTTTTTCACTTCATTAGATCGGTATGTCAGCAACGAAAGCTTGGATTTACAAGTGTGGCCAGTGCTCCTGTGGGTCAATTTCAAAATGACAAACATTGTGTCAACATAGTGGTTGTGTTCCGTAACAAATAGTTATAAAGTGGGCTTTATATTTTTCAATGTCTGTACCTATAATATTTATAAGTAAACAAAACACTCAAATAGAAAAATAATAAAAACAAAAAGTCATATAAATTATAAAACAATAAGTACTCTCTCGATAGTGAAGTATAATTTTGCTAAAAGGTTAGAAAACATTTTTCATAAAATCATTAGTTTTTCAATAAATTAACTAATTTTCGAATGGCAAACAAAAGTTTGTATTATTTTGTTTAGATTTCATTTGTTTGTTCACATATTCTATAAAACACAAATTAATAGATACAACTTCATATGTTTGTTATGAAATTCATTAAAAATAACTTTATTCCAATTTTTGTGAGTGTACCGATATTAATGATTAGTTTCCCGCAGAGATCTAAAGCTTGGAAAATTATGATTGCCCATTGATATATCAGAAATAACTTAGAATGTAAACTACAATATTGCCTATTAGATATATTGGAATAAGTATATTAATAAAAGAATTCGAAAAAGTATTAGTCAACCCCGATCATTCCGCTAACAGTTTCGTTCTTCGCGACTCTAGCATGTTTCATTTAATATTAAATTTAGGTTTTATTTTTTATTGGCTATGCTTGATTAACCTTATAGCCTGGTGTTCGTAAAATAGTTTACGCAAAACTGTACAGATACATTATTATTTAAAAATAATAAAAACTTTACTAGCGCCATCTATTGGTGTACTACTTAATTATTATATACAACGGAATTAAAAATTTTGTTGTAGTACATCTACTCACTAATAGATGGCACGCATAAAATTTTCATTAGACTTTATTTAGTTTATCTATTCGGTAATAGATGGCGCTAAATCTGTATAATTATTAAACGAATCTTTTAATATTTGGAAAAAATAGGAAAATAGTTATTGTTTCACATATGTCTGAAAGTGTAGCAATTATACTATGAATTTGTTTTTATTTGTGTTCAATAAGCCTATTAAATTGTGTTATTTTTAAATTATTATAGCGTATAGAATATTTCGAAAATCGAGTTTATTTGTTTAATGATAAGAATAAAAATGACTAAAGCATATTGTACGATTATATTAACCAAGTACTGAGTGCATTAGTGATTCCCCTTTACCTAACAATAAGCAGAAACTTACGCATTTAATAGTTTAGGTCAACAAAGTAAAACATGACAAGAATATTAAATATAAGAAACTACGTACAGTCTGACTAACTACCAGCACTTATCTCTGCCTATTTATCAACATAAGCTAGTCAACATAATTTAATAAAGCATTTTTTTTACCTAAATGACGTATGAATTTAACTAAGTAGTTCAGGGGCTAAAACCTACGTTGTATAGTTAGGTATTAGGTCTTCCTTAGTTATTTACTTTTAAAAAACGTTTTATTTCGTGTTAATGCTGAGATCAGAGAGTGGTAGGCAAATTGATTATTGTTAGTCCAATCCTCCGTGTAGGCTTAAAAGTCGTCTCACAAGTCATTTATTTAATTTTTAATTTATATACATGACAACATCTGTCAAACGGAATTTAATACTTATTTCACTAGTTTGTTGATTTTTGTAAAAATATACAATGAAAATGTAATAAAAAAATCATAATATCAGATTTTGTTTTGCAAACTGTACCTAAGCTGGAACATTTTTAAGTTTGTTGCGTTTTCTTGTCAGACTTCACCACCACTTTCAATAAAGCGGCCTATTTGCCTTTCGGGATTAGTTTGTACCAATGTAGATGGTCCTAGTCTCATAATGGCCATAGGAGAGCGAGCCAAAACTATATAATATACAAAAACATTAAAAAAAAACACCTTGGTCGCAGATATTAGAGCAATAAATAAGGCAGACTCACTAGAAAAACAAAACACAAGCTTTTTGAAACTTAAAAAATCATGTCACGTTATTGAATACCTTGATGTAATCCTTAAAACACATCCGTACAATGCCTATCATTTTGTACATTAAAGTGTATCATTTCCTTAAGGCCAAACAACAAGGACAAGTGTGTCTGCAGAATAAAACATACGCCGTCCTCAAATGGCTGTCAACTCGTGATCATTAAACGCATTTTCCCCAATTGCTTTGCTGTTCTAACTGAAAGCTCACACACGTATGTGTAAGTGTATGACATAGGGACTGAATAAAGTGAGCACCCTGTATTTAAGTGATCCAAGGCTAAGTTAAATATTAAAGTAGTTGCAAAAGATAATAAGCGGATGCTGCGGCTTGTTGATAGAGTGTATTAAACATTAATTGTTATGGAATAATTATAAATATGACTTTAGGGTTTTCCTCACCATATTGTTGTTAAATTAAAAAAATATTATTATGAATTTCACTAGTTTGCTCGTGTTTATATATTTGGCAATTACTAGTGACCTAATATTTATTTTAAAAGTAATATTTTTTATTTAAATTATTAAAGTATATATAGTACAAAGATGCATCCACACATTCCGCTAACCTCAAGTAAGGCTTTTTAATATAATTTTTATTATATATAATATTTAACAAATATTTAGACAACGAGCGAACATACACACATAAAAAAAACTACTAGAACTAATGAAATTAAATAAAGCTATCGTAGGACGCATCTTAACGCGCTTATAGTAAGATTAAATATAACAAACTAATTCAGGTGACGTTTAAACGCACGTTGTTCTATTATTCCTATCCTATAGAACAGCCATTCTCAAAGTGTGTTCCGCGGAACCCTAGGGCTAAAATACTGCAAAGAATACCTACCAAAGGGAGATTATAAGGTTACATCTATATATTCCAACTAAATATTACAACTAAATATTACGTAATATTATATTGCAAAATGATTATTCATAAATACATATAAATCACTTTTTTATAATTATATTAAGGCTTTTTTCTTCGCCAAAAATATTTGAGAACCGCTGCTATAGAATGAAGGGGATGGTGAAAGAACAACGAAAGTGGCCATAAAGGATTCATCTAAATGAACGAACTCTAACGGTAGTCAAAGTCATTAGTGATTGATCAAAAGTTATTTGCAATTATTCATACTTTATTAAAATGCAAAAAAAATTAGATAGGGCTTTATATGGTAACAGTTTAAACTCTTATTAATATTATTAATAATAATAACAAACTAAAAACAATTGACATGTTGTCCGCTATGGTCATAATTACACCACAATTTCAGTTTTAATTAATAATTATCGTATATAAATTTAATTATTTCCTCTTAATGTCGTCATGAACTTTTTGGTGATAAGTTTTATGTGCTTTACGGTGTTATTAACCCAATGTTGTTAGTTTATTATCAATTTATGCGCAGTTGGTTTGCTTTAATATACCTACGGATTTACTTTTAATAATTAAATATTATTATACGTGAAAGATTGACTAATTAACATTTTGTTTGTAATTTAAACGGACTTATTACTAAAAGCATGATCGACTGGTCAAACCTTTGGGATTTCGAGGTCTATCAGTAATACGTGGCATGTTGCATCCTGCAAAAATAACTCAAATACAAATAAACACCCAAACTACAGTCGCTAAATCGAATGTTATATTTATTTATTTTATTTATTTATTACTTAACTAGCTGTTGCCCGCGGCTTCGCTCCCGTTAAGAAGTATTATTATTAATTAGGTGTAGTTTTTGCGGCTTTATTTTTGTTTAGCGTGTGTAAAAACGTCTTCATCATAGTAACTCCAATCTTTAATTTCAGTTCAATCAGTCGAAAATCTAATAAGATTTATACAAACTTTCATCCACTATTTTATCCCCTTAGGGGTGGAATTGATCAAAATCCTTACATTACGTCATAACATCTACCTGCATGCCAAATTTCAGCCCGATCCGTCCAGTGGTTTGGGCTGTGCGTTGATAGAGCACTAAGTCAGTCAGTCACCTTTGAGTTTTATATATATAGATAGAGAAAGAAAAGATGAAAGTATGTGAGTAAGGAGATGGTGGCCTTATCGTTAAGAAACCAAGGCAACCAAACTTATATCTGACATTATGGATAATTTTTTACTAATACAGTCGAAAACTCAATAAGCAAGAATAATGGTCAGGTCCAGTCACCTTTAAACCCCAAAGTAAGAAACCTCTGTTAGAGAGAGTCATGTCATATCATAACCAGACCTCTATAAGTGAGAATTTCTTACTCTAGACCTTTCAAGCGAGAATATTTACAATAATATTTCAATGGAAATCTCAAAACTTGCAAGTCGACTTAAGCGCCATGTTCCTCGACTTTTATTAACCTCTACAAGTAAGCAACTACTGAGATTGTGGGAAACCTCTATGAGCGAGAATAATATTCGGGTCCATTCTTGCTTATCCAGGTTCGACTGTATAAAAATGAAATTGCAACAAAAAATACAATTAATATTAAACTATTACTACTATAATCTGAAGTTTCGGAAGCTTTGCAGCTGCAAATTCGCTAATTATTAACTAAAAAACTGTCCAACCTAATAGGCAATTAGTGTCGTTTCTCGTATCATAAAATAAACAGAAGTTTTTCATTTGAGATATTTTTATTTAAAAATGTGTTTTGTGTTGTTATAAAGTGCATATAAATACTTCTATGCATGTATAAGGTTTATTTGTTAGTGCATAATACGTTATTAACATAACCGTGTGAACTCTCGCAGTAATAACATTGTCACGTGACATAAGATCGATTAAGCTTTATTAACCATTTCCGGTATATTAAGATTTAATATATGAAGATATATAATAAATAATTAGTTTTAAAATAAAATCTTTAATTAAAATAGCATTCCTTTTTTAAAACTATCAAATATTCAATAAAACAAAACAAAATTGAATATAAAAACAACATCGATCGTTTTAATTTTGAAAAGAGAAAACGAAACAAATGATGTCAAAATTAGAATTTCCTGTTTTCATTTTTCATTTCCTGCGTATATTTATGACCTTTTACATACATACAATGGCCTAACTTAGATGCCCTGTACTATGAACATCAGAACAAAGATGTAATACGTGCAAAATTAATACCTTTTTTAATCATAACATCATATTATATATATTATAATATTGTCTCATAGAATACTCATAACGTATTAGTAATATTTGTTTCAACCAGCAATTGAATATAGGACCTCTGCACCACGAACAGTTTTGAGAATATGATTGTCACCTTAAAATATACTACCTTTACTTATATTAGTTGTATTATTTTTAAAATGCATAATTACAGCTAAGCAAGAATGTACCTATGGTACATTATATTGTACAGGCTATGATTGGCGAGTTTCTTGTTATTGGTTCTCGTCGTATACCTTTCTGAAATCTCGTAGACACTGACTATGCGCAAGAGCCTATGCGAAATAAAGATAAAGATGATTTAGATTTTAATTGTCTGTCATATCCAAAAAATGCCAGTGTTGTCTCCTATTTCTTTTAATTTATTAACAAAACGATAAAAATAATTGAAAGTAATGTTTTGCATTTTGTTCCCCAAAAAAACAACAACAATTTTTTGTGTAAATGTTACAATAATGCATAAATGTCATCGTAAAAGCAAACACGTTTCGAAAAATTGCGTCACAAAAAAACGTAACCGGTTAAAAATTTATAATTCCAACTTCCCCATACTTTATTGTTAGAAATTTCCTCGTGACGTCATGACCGGATAAAAACAATTCAAAAATATGGGGAAGATAAACAAATAATAACAAAGCTTTAGAATTTAATAGTTTCATTACGATTGGTAAGCCGCAAAATTACTTTTAAATTAGTTAAATAGTGACCGCGAATAATTTTTGATATCACCAGAGTAAATTTATACAATTTTATTTAACGACTTTGTAACGCCTAAATATGATTTACCATTTACAATAGTTTAGTAATTTATATCACGATTACAACCAAAAAATACGTGAGAATAACTCTCTTATAATCAATATTTTAATTTTGTTAAATTATTTATAACAGTAAAATAACCAAAACAAACATTCTATTATACAAGTTATAATTCATATGTCATGTATCTAGGTGTACCCAAATAAATCAAAAATTATTCAAAAATGTTATTGGGGAAAACCCAATAGAAGTTTTGACATTAGATAAGATTTGTGGCAACATCAATTTTTAATATTGTTTTCCCAGTTGCATAACTTAAGTACAATAAATGCCTTGAGAAAAACTAGTGAACTTATCTGTTCTCAAATAGGTCTTACTTGTCTTATTTTTATTGTTTATGTCAATTAAAAAAAACAATGGAAATATTTATATTTGACTAATAGGGAACTTATTAGTTGCTAAACTTCAATTGTTTTTTTTTTTTAATTTTTAAAATAAGAATCTAGTTTTACACATACGAATTTCGTAACAATAATTTTATCATAATCGTAACCAGAGCTGCTGAATTTATTTACTATTATATAATACGGAAAAACATCCTCTTTAATTTGCATCATATAAACAAAATTGTATACAAGCGTAATATATGTATAGTACGTACATATACACATGTAGTCATATTCAAGGCCAACAACAAACAATTTGTTGCCGCGACTTCAAATCACACTTATCCAGTTTTTTTTCGTACTGGAATTATCTGGTTTTTAATAGCTTTTATTGTAATCAATTATAAGGTTTCACTGATTATCTATATCTATGTCAATTGTTTTGCGATTGAAGTTCTAACGTAGGCGCTTAAACAATCAATCGCAATTGATGGCAATTAATGAGAAGTTTGATTAACAAGTTTGGTTGACAATTCTGCTGTAACTATTAAAGATGGTATAATAGCTGTATTTAAAACTATGACTAGACAATCCATTGACCGCCAAAATACATTTGAAGTTGTGATCAACCCTTCAATGGTAGCCATCTATTAGGTAACATTGACAATTGCAATGGATTTTCTTTTGCGAGGAAAAGGGTGTTATATAATCTGTTCGAACATTAAACATTTATTGATTGTCTTAATACCTGGTCTAAACAGTTCCTAACAGACCGCATCCAATGTCACCTTAACACATACGAACTCGAATAACCTTCGATGTTC
Organism: Tineola bisselliella; assembly: GCA_028551675.1. Taxonomy (NCBI): domain Eukaryota; kingdom Metazoa; phylum Arthropoda; class Insecta; order Lepidoptera; family Tineidae; genus Tineola; species Tineola bisselliella. The sequence goes on from JAPWLS010002437.1 coordinate 55,837, forward strand.
TTTATCAAGGATAAGCAACAATGACCTTAATAAAATGACCAAAAACAAAGGAAATAAATTTATGGATTCAATTTGTAGTGCTCTCTACATACGTGTAGTATGTGGCGAAAATGGTTTTCAGAATGATATTAAATAAATAAATATAAGTGAATTAATAAAATATATTTTAATACCAAAAAGGTTTAATACCAAAAAAGGACTGGCAGGGTAACATTTATTAATAAATGACATGCCACTTTTATTTATTTATGATATAGTAATATTTATACAGTTGATACACTTTTATTGTTTCAATTTAAAATCAAAATTCATGGTTATTGGTAATAATAATAAAAAAAATAATTTAAATCATCTTTGTTTAAATATTGTTATCTGTTTAAGTGTTAAACAATAAAGAAAAAACATAAATAGATTTAAGAACAATCTTCCGGTGTGTACAGTAGTAAATTTTTCTCAATAGATTTTCCTCGACGCGCGTACTGTGTCGCGTGCGCCGGCGCAAGCTCGAAGCGTGCCGATTGGTTATTCCCCAACGCATGGATTTCCCTTACGTAGTATTTCCCACGTACAATTCGACACATTACACGTTGAACAGGTGTTCAAACAACATTCTTAGTTAAACGATAATTCAATTATGAAGTAATAACTTGCTTTAAGCTTTGTTGTTAAAGTTTATTTTTGTTTAATATTTTGTTAGTGATAGTCTAGATAATTGCTTTAATGCGGGTTGTACTAACATTGCATAATATTGCACACATTAAGATTAAACATGAAGCGAAAGTACGATGAACTGTATATTTTTTCACTTTTCAAATGATAACTCTTTAACAAATAAACATTGTTGTTTTTATAATAATAACAATTATTCATTGAACAATCACAAATTAGTATAATAGCGAGCTTAATGCTGTATATAATATGATATATATTCTGTGTAAATATAGTGTTTGTTACTTATATGTTTACATAAATAAATACAAAATATTAATATTAACAATAATAAGTACGTATATATATTCTGTTTAATTAATTTAATTAACCTCCTACTGATTATTGATGACATCAAATACCACAATACAGGAAAACAATGAAATCTTAAACCATGAAACTATGGTGTTCATAAACTCATAAATCGTTAGTCAATTATAAACTTAATTTTCCTGCTTCACTTACATTATAGAACAATAAACAATATCCAGGGACTTATTTCATCATTTTTTTGTTTTATTTATTTGCGTGACGGAGGCCTAATGATTAAATCCTTCCTTTATTATAACTAATCTAAGAAAATTAGCATTTCTCGGTAACTGAACTCAATGAATTTTGCGAGTCGAAGTAAATTGGTGATGATTTAAAACTTTTTAAAGTGTGGCTGGTACTAACCGATCATAACTATTGTTTTTTATAATGTAAAAATTCTATTTTTCGTTGATAGCGACCACTGTGATCTAATTTTGATAAAAACCAATTCTAATGGTTGATGTACCTATTTTTTTTTGTTTTGTTCAGTATATAATATTTGCTTGAATTGAACTTAAAGAATCGTTATATCTTTTTGTTCAATTTATTTTAAATAATGCGCCTTCGTAAGGGTGACATAAACCTATACTTTTATCGATTACAAACACGCAATAAAAAATGAACGTCGCTGCAATTGTTTTTAATAATTTATTTAAAATATCGATTATATATTATTTTCTTAATGTGAATTAACAGTTGTTTGTATTATTATGAGATAATATTATTATGTATTTTTATTTTCAATCGTATGTATGAAAAATATTTTGAATTTATAAAGGATAGTGCATATGTACAAGTAAATATGAATAAATAATAATACTTATAGTATTGATGTGAATCCATGTGTGCATTGGAGAACGGCAAGGGGTGAATTTGGTTTAGGGAAACCGAAATATAAAAGAGCTAAGAAAACAAAATATATTTCAATAAACATTAAAATTAAGTTCATTTAAAGGTTCGTGTCAAAAATACGTTCTTATTAGTTTGGATTATGTATTAACCACCAAATTTATGTTTGATTGTTTAAAAAATTTAAATAATCAGTTATAATTTTTTATTTATAATTCTCAGATGAAACTTGTGTCCGTATATAAATAAATAAATAAAATCATAATGTATTTGCTACAGCTAATGTAGCCGCTTAGCAACGTATGTGAAATGTTACTTTCGTTTTGCTACGAAAGAGGATAATTCGTAGCGTTAAGACGGTGTCGTAGTAACTATTGCCGTTAATTGTGACGTACTAGAAATTTGTTACTTAAATATTTCCTTAAACGTAGCTGAAGGAAAATTAAGTAATTTTCTCATGACGCTGTGCAGACTGTATGACGCGGTCTTCAACATTCATTTGTTATATTTTAAATTAAGAATACATTTTCGTTCTATTTTAATGTTATAATGCTTGATTATTGTTTAACGTTAATTAAGTTTAAAAATAAGTGATATGATGTAATTTAAGGGACTTTATAAATTAATCCATAATAAAGTATGCGGAATTGTATCGAAGTGTGTGAGCATACTTAGTGGGGATTACATATTATAACATAATTAACATTGAATTATTTAAAATTGTTTTAAATATATTAAACATGTTAATTAGGCATTTAATGCAAGATGAATGGTTATAAACATTGAATATTCTAGATTTATCATAAAATGTTTTATAATAAATAATATTACGGTTATATTATTCGAATATCATTGTTTAATTTATATAGAGCCGATACATTGTATAAAGTTGTAGTAACACCAAACATTTGTTGTAATTCGTGTCGTCATGAAGCCTGGCGCCATACATCCGAGGAGGTGTGCGAAGCAGTTGCAAGTAAACAAACAATCCATAGCTATATGATATACGCGGACCGGTCCGAGAGAAAAACCCTGCCTGTGCTAAACAAACGCCTCTTATTAAACGACGCGGGGCGAAGTCGCTCTTATTCCGCTGTTTGCTGCCGACCGCGACGGACGTATTTCGCGTGCAATGCTCGACTATACGCGCCCCCTCGCCGACGCCGCCATGTGCGACCTCTACCCTCCGCCGTCTACGGAGCCCGCGCCTTTAGACGACTTTCAAGTTTTCAAAAAGTGGACTCTGCCTTATTCCAACTATTACTCGACTGCAACTTATGACCAGTATGTTGAACCCGAAGTTGAATCTGCGACTACTGTATATCATGACCTCGTGAACGCCAAGGAGTATCCCTTCAAAGATGACTACAAATGCAAGTATATCGTCGAATGGACAGAAGAGGACACGCTTTCATGGGTCTTGGACACTGTGCAGCTCAACGAGTACGAAGTGCCCTTGTACGTGTTCAGAATCCCCGGCATTGCATTACGAGGAATGAAAAAAGAAGAAATTGTACAGTTAATGTCACGTCACCATAATGTTGATCAGATCGTCGTAAAACGTATAGCAGATGTTGTGTTTCAAAATCTTCAGTATCGGTTGAACGACGAGAACTCGAGAGAAGCCGTGGTCCCAGTTTCAGTATACAGATACGTGCAAGGGGATCCATATCAACAGCAAGATCCGGAGACACTATTAAACTTGGATGAACAGAAAAGTAGATTATTTGCGAACGACTATAGGCCAGATGACAGAATCCTATTACAGGCAAGTGACTCCAGTGATGATACGGAAGATGTGTTCAGATCGTCGGAGACAGCATCACCGGATTACTCCGACGTCAGTAAGTCTAGTGACGACGATGAGAAGAAACGTGAATTCAAGAGGCCTCCCGGGCGACCTAAGGGCAGTGGAAGAAAAATATCAAAACGAGTGAAGAGCGTTTCCGTCCCAGTATTCCTGAGGAACCTTTTATTAGACCCTACTTACTGCCCCAGCATCATCAAATGGGAGGATTACTCTCAGGGCAAGTTTAGGTAAGTCTCAACTTTATCTTGTTTACTATACATAGTCAAGTACGTTTAATTACTAGTTCTTAGAATAACGAGTACTCGTTCACTATACAATGTCAGATTGCAAAAACTATGACTTCGTGACTTCGCTGTGTGTCGGTAGTAGCATCTTGTGTATTTATGTCTTATACATTATTTATCACGTCTGAGGCACGTGGAGCCCCACTCGTCTGCAATAAAGAACGTTTTATAGCGATGCTTTTGTAGTAGTGTGTTATCGTTAGTACTCGCATCTGATTAAGCGTAACGACCGTCACTGATAGATTTTTAATGCAAGCCGACAGGTTAGTCTTGTCCCTACACTGAATATGGCCTATGGTCACATAATTACTCCGATTGACCTTTAAACGTAATTGGCACGATGCACGGTCAATGGAAACGGGTTGTCGTCTGTGTGTTTTGCATATTGAATATTTCACATATCAGGTTTTTCTTATAAACATTATTGGAAACTGATTACTCTATAAACAGTAATGGATGTATTGTATCTTTGCTTGTATGTGTTGTGCGTCTGGTCTAAGCAACTTTTTGTTTTGATATTTTTTTCTTTATGTTCAGCGGATGAGTATTTAACTGTGTTAGTATCGTGTGTGTTTTTTATCGTTTCGCCTTCACCTTGCGTCGCCGGTTCGGTAGATACGGCCTTGCCAGCTATGAGTTGACATACAACTTCAAATTTTAAATGGTTATCAGTAATTTTATACTATTATACCTACTGAATTAAGTATATATTTTTTTATATTATCATTAAGATAGTTTATTTATTTTATTAATAATATATTTTGGTACTATTTAGATAACTTATATTAGCACCTTTAGCAAATAAGTGTAATGCTTATTCAATTAGTTAATTGTAAGAAATCCCCATAATATAAGTATCTATTACGTTTTTCATAATCTGGTTAGACTTGTATGTATATGATTTTTTTTAATATTCTCGTTTGGCAGCCAGCAGTGGGCTTGTCACGAACTGGTTCCAATTCTCGGAAACCACTTTTAATTTATTCTTTAATAGATACTATTATATACATATATACTCTTAGTAACAAACTTATTGACTAAGGGATATATCTAAACGCGTGCATACATATTAGAATTTCAATAGAAAAACTAATTGATAAATAATGACGTATTACTAATTAACAAATAACTGTATTGAATTTCAAATTACAATCGTAAATCGTATACATTCCATATATAAAAAAAATGTTTGTAATTTTCTGTTGTAATTTGGAATGAGCTACATTTTAGCTCAACATCAGATGATCGATCACTTGTCGATAGTTAAAAATATAATAACATATATGTTAGTATTAAAATGCATATTATTGCAACTTGTGATGGGAAATATGAATGTGCATCTTTCACAATAAAAATACGTTAACGTTAAACGCAATTTAAAACAATACAGCTTTAAGTAACGCATAATAAAATACTTAGATATAAATATAAACCTCGAAGATTTTATCTTGTCTGTGCCCTACTTCAATAATCATTTAGGATTAATAACAAAAAGTTTATTCCTTGAATTATTATTATTATATAAAGTACAGTCTATACTAGTTTGAGGTCTTAAAGATACTGTAATAGTAATAAAACTGCTATACAATTAATAAAAGAAACAAATGTAAATAATTTACTCATTTATATAAAAGAAGAAAGAAAGAAATAATTGTATCTTTATAAAATTAGATGAATACAGTTAAAATACAAAATACGTTTAATTTGGCATTCGGTGTGTTGGCGGAGTAATTTCCTTATTTTTCTTTAGTAGGGCGGCACGTGTCCCGGCTGAGTCTGCCGCCCAACGCCTTGCAGCGTAGTTGCCTCGTATAGATTTTTCTCCCACGTTGCTACGTTACTCTCAAGGCCGAACACGAGCCTAACTTCCGGTTTATTTTTCTCTTTCATGATTTTTTTCTTCAACACACTGTTCGTTATGGTACTGTTCAGGGGTTGTTACTAAAATAAATTAATCCTATATTTATATTGTTTTTCTTAAAATGATGTTCGCAAATTAGGTAGGTTTGTTTTTTTGCATTTGTTTATCCTTGTTTTAAAAAGTAAATTAGGTAGCAATTTTATATTAATAGTATATGATCCTTGTGACAAACTAAATCTTTAATTGCAAAATATTAGTAGAGATAATAATACTTATCTTTTAATATATGTTTTTGTTTATTTATTTTCGTTTCCTCCAACGTCATTTTACATGTACAAACATATCTCCAGAGTACTTAAATTATCAAGTGTTTATGATATGCTAAAAATAAAGTTTCGCTTGCTTGGCAACCCTAATCTTGGTAACCATGGCAACGCGCCGGGGAAGCTTCCCAGTCACGTGTCACGGGAACTTGTTTCCGCTTTCCGCATTTTTCTTTTTCTCTCCTCTAGCATTTTTTTTCTTGGCATATCCCCCTGCTTCCCCCTTCTCCCCTCAGCCCTCTCACGCTTCCGAAACATCGTCCCGCATCACTACGTTTGTGTGCGTGTATTAATTGCGTCTGTGGGAGTGGATAGAAATTAGGACGACGTAGAGTAATAAATAATAGAGGCAATAAAAGTTTAATTCATGCTAACCGTCATTTTTAAGCGTAAAACTTGAAGTGACCTAGGGTTTAAAGTAGACGAAATATAACGTATGGAATGCGATTATTTACATTAAAACCTGCAATAAACGGATAAATACGGAAGTTAAGGAGCGTGCCATCAGAGGTCGTTCTTCTACCTTACCTTCTACCCTGGTAGCAGAGATTATAAATGTATAAATAGAATATGTGATAGAGATATAGTATCTTTTCTTATCTTTACTAATTTGAATTGTAATTCATTAAAATGCCAAGTTTACGTCGCAATATTAACATACAATAGATGTTGGTTTTTTTTTCGTAAATAATGAAATCTGAATATGAGATGAAATACATAAATTATATTTTGTGTTTCGACAATACATTTATTTATGTGTACCTACTTTTTGTGTTTCAATTCAATTATAAACTAATATCAACTAATTAAAATTTCTACTACTAGTATCTAATAGTGATATCTGAGGTTATTCTCGAAAATAATTTAATTCAACCATTCAAAAGTTTTGCAGCCATTGTGTTTGTAAGAAAATTGATCAGTAAAAAACAAAAACAAAAATGAACGTTGATAATTGCCACTACAGAAATTGTTTTTTAAAGAAAAATACAAATAACTCTCTAGAACAATCTATTGCTCTATATTAGCTTGCAACAGTCCCTGAAACGTTTCTTTTTTCGTGAAAATCTATTTATAACTAGATCTGTTCACTACCACGACTACATAGCCATGGTTTAGTATTGTGTAAGTAGCTATAGCTATGGAGTACGAAAAAGAATCTATGTGTGAGAGTTTTAAGATGTAACTTGTGTTAGTGCGAGTGAGCAGGGGTGGATGGCATGTACACGAGCCGATTTTTTTTAATAAGAAAAGGTTTAGCCAATTATTTTGTTCTATTTTGTTAAATAAATTTTAGGATTAGAAGTATTATCTTCGTATCCCAAAAGTAAAACATACATTTTTTAAGACACATCAATATCAAAATGACGTCAACAAAATAATAACAGCGAAAAAAAAAACCTCAATGACAATGTTTTTTTGAATCACCAAAAGTCGCATAGATTAATTGTTATAATATTACGCAGTTTGGAATAGAGAAAAAAAACGCTACAAACACAAATAACTGTGTGGTTAGAGCAAAAACTGAATTACAATAAATTCAAATATTCATAGAAAAACTCTTTTTCTCTTAGGCAGGCTCCCGGGCTTGTACCATCACCTTCAACTTTAATTAATACCCGTGAAGAGACTTACGACGTTTTAGAATTAACTAGGAAAGAAGATGCCCAGTAAATCTAGACTAGGCACATTCCGCTTAAGTCTATTACATTTTACATTTTAGCAATTGTTTCTCTTTCGAGTTTGTTTCTGTACAAAAATCAAAAATGTATCGTAAAAAATAGCTCGTTACGTTTTAGTTTAAACAATACCGTAGTTAATAAAATATTTTTGTATTTTGTTTTACGAGTAATACCCAATTCTAAGTAAAATATTTCACTAGTATTGTATGTTATATAAAACTCGCAATAAATATCAAATAGCAATAACACTAGTTTTAATTTATAGTCTGGCACTGTTCCTTATTGTACTAACAATGTAGGACTGTTTGGACTTTACATATTATACTATGTATAGTACAATGGAACCTCGCATTACGAGTAAATTGTAAAATAATAGCTCCCTTAACGAGCGACGTGGATAGGGGAATGGTCGAATCGAACTTTTCGTGCTATCGCTACATCAGTCTGTGTTTAGAAGTCTTTGCGCTAGATCAGCGGTTCTCAAACTTTTTTGGCGAAGGAAAAAGCCTTAATATAATTATAAAAAACTGATTTATATGTATTTATGAATAATCATATTGCAATGTAATATTTAGTTGGAATATTTAGATGTAACCTTATAATCTCCCTTTGGTAGGTATTTTTTGCAGTATTTTAGCCATAGGGTCCCGCGGAACACACTTTGAGAACCACTGCGCTAGATAATTGAGATTGTTTCGCATTACGAGTAAGACTCCGGAACGAATTATGCTCGTTATGCGAGGTTGGAATGTACAAATTTTGTTGCTGTGTCCTTCTCGGGCGCTCCATAGGCCAAACTTTTTAGCATTTCATAATCACATTATTTGTTATATTACAATTTAAAAAACTGTATTGTGAATAGACTATATAAAAAAGTAAATAAAACACATCCTGTTTCAAATATATTTATGTCGAGATCTAAACAAGAAGATTGTATAGCGCGAGCAACCAATTAAATTCATTTACAATCTTCGAGTTTTATTTTATTTGAGTTATTTGTATAAAAAATAGCATAATTATACTTTCACAAAAATAGTGTTAAAAAATTCAGTGCCATTACAAAAAAGGCATAATAGTGTAAATTAAAATAAAATGAAGGCATCTGCTCAGTGGGAATCCCCTTGCGCTCGATTGCGAACGCGGATCACATGCCAAATTGTAAACTACACTATGTTCACAATTTTATACAATAAAAACTGAACCTAAAGTAAATGAGATAAAGTTCTAAATTTAACCGTGCTCAGTGAATCGTTCGTGATAACCCACACAGGCGTAACTAGCTCCGCGCCCGCGCATTCGTGACGTCACTCTATAAAGAAGCGGTCATAATATTGATCGGCGTTTTATACGCTTATTATCATTAAAAATTTTACTACTTTAAAATCATTTTTTTGTTAGTTATAAAGATTTGTGTATATCTATTGTGTTTTTTGTTCCTTTTTTTAAAAATATTTTCTTATGTTATTCCAATTAGATAATATTGTTGTTATTGTTATTTTATAATAGTTCTTAATTTAAATGTTAATATTTGTGTATTATCTAAATGTCAATATGTCTAAGCTTTACCCAGACAGATACAGGTCACAGATAAGGCCGAGTATACACTATAAAATCGATATATTTACATAATACGCACATCACCGCACATTTAATTAAGACTTTATGACGTTGTCTGTAGTGCGAGCGAGACGGCATGAGGATAAAACGTAAAAGTATTATATTTACTAGTATTTTGATAATATATCAATAACAATGATAATTTGTGAATCAGAATTGTTTATCTTAGATGAAAAACGAGTTGGATAACATTGATAAGGTAATGTCGTCGCCGGAAATAAAGGAATTCGTATAAAATATACATTAGGGTAAATACACCTGTGTGGGCTTATACATAGGGTGTTTTTTTATGGAAGAATTATTATTTTTATTAAGTAAACGGGTTTCGAATAGAGATTGATGTATACTTGCATTAAAAATATACAAAGTATAATAATTTAGCAATAAAAGATGACTAATACAAATAAATGCCATCTGGACTAGGTCATCATATTACTGTATTTCTGAATCATTCTGTAATATTAATTTTCTTCATATACCTACATATAACAATAATTAAAACTGATATTCTAATAAATACATAAACTTCATTAAAAATAATTTAAAGATAGAAACAAGCGTGCAACACGTCGCGCCGTGAAGACCCCTTGCGGCTGACTAAATCGCACTAGTTCATGTATGGGCTGAAAAGTCCCGAGTCTAATAATGAAAAAAGTTCATTCAGCCTTACTCAATCGACTATTACTTTAAGACTAATGTATGAAAAGTCATGAAATTCGACATTAGTGCTTTAAAATAGTTGCTCTTTACGAGAGTATGACTAATTTTGCGATTATAGTGCCATCTATATGAGAGGCCCGGAACTATTCCACCCATCTAGTATTTGAATCAATCAAATAAAAAGTTAATGAACTAAATTATATGTAACGTTTCTAGGTGTACAAAAGATTAGTAGAGTAGAAGAAGATAGATTAATATTCCTTATTGTAATTATTTTTATTCGGTATCATTGGCCATTAGCTAAAACATACATTTTGAAAGTTTACGTTAGCGTACGTCACGAGCACGGCTTTTGAATATGTTGTCAACAACTTCAGCGTCTATGTGTGCGTGTGATTATTACACATATGAGATTATTTTTGCTTGTGTGTGTAATACTTGGAACCGCTTGTATTGTAAATTTGGCCGCAATGTGTATTTGAAAAACAACAAGAATGTGTTAAAATGTTTTACTGAACTGTGTGTTTAATAAATATATTGACTTACGATCTTACTTTACTGAGGGGTAAGCAGGTTTTATGGAAATTTACGACTTCCTACAAGTAAATAAAACTTCGCTTTTGTACCAGACAATGCATAATTTGTTTTATATTTATGACATACTAGCTTTTACCCGCGGCTTTGCTCGCATTTAAGTCATTAAATAAGTATCAGAGATCATTTCTATAGAAAGAATCATATGATAAAAATGGCAGAGGGAAATAAAAATAAATATAGTAATATTATATGTTGATAAAAGTATCCTATGTTACTTCTAGTACCTCCAAAAATATGTGTACAAAGTTTCATGATGATCGGTTAAGTAGGTAGTTGTTGCGTGAAAACGTAACAAACAAACTCACATTCACATTTATAATATTAGTAGGGATAAAAGTTTTTTAGCGCGTTTTATTTGTTAATTGACATTTCTGCATATGATTATAGAATACACGGACACCATGTGTAGTTACAAAAGCCAGTATTGAGTAATTTGTAAGTACACTGATAATAAGTAATCTTTGCAAGATATCATTTATATGCCTCAGCGTTTTTTTACACTACTCATGCGAATGCAAACATTTTTAAGTTTCTAAGAATTTTAGCGCAATAAACCGCATATTTATGTTTTAAATAATAAAAGAGCTTGTATTATTGGCATTATGCTTTGTTAATTAACAATTCTTTTGTTTTTTTTTCGTATATGTTGGGAGTACTGAATTCTTTATATGAATTGTTTTTCATTAGCAGCCTTAAAACATTTCGATCAAGCAAATTTGTAATGTAAACAGTTAGCGTTCGGGTTGTGTATTAGCATTCTGAAGTTTGATTAATATAGACATCTTATTTTTGCTTATATTCAAATATATATTTTTAAAAACAATATCTATTATCACTGATTTTATCGATGAATATTCTTCGAGTGTTTCTATTTGAACACTTTAACTACGTGTGATCAAGTTGGTCTAGACCAGCCATTCTCAAAGTGTGTTCCGCGGAACCCTAGGGCTAAAATACTGCAAAAAATACCTACCAAAGGGAGATTATAAGGTTACATCTAAATATTCCAACTAAATATTATGTAATATTACATTGCAATATGATTATTCATAAATACATATAAATCAGTTTTTTATAATTATATTAAGGCTTTTTTCTTCGCCAAAAAAGCTTGAGAACCGCTGGCCTAGACTTAGGCTTGTAATCAATCCCATGTTCAATCTTCAAAAATCTGCATAGATCAGCGGTTCTCAAACTTTTTTGGCGAAGGAAAAGTAGGGCTATAATTTAAAAAAATCTGATTTATTAATAATCATATTGCAATGTAATGTTACATAATATTTATACATACATATAATTATGTACGTATTACTGCTTTTAAATTTTATGGTGGAATGTTTAGATGTAACCTTATAATCTTCCTTTGGTAGGTATTTTTTGTACCTACTATTTTGGCCCTAGGACTCCGCGGAGGACACTTTGAGAACGGTTGGCATAGATGATAGAATGACTGTAGAACAATTATATAATAACGACTTTTCATATCGCCATTCATAATATTGATACTAAGAAATATTTCTTGTTTTTTTTTATTACAAATGTACCTAATAAATAAAACGGTTGACGCCATTGAATTCGCAATTCCGAAAAACGTCATAGACATAGCGTCATTTTAATATTAAGTTATTCCTATAAAAAAATTTGACACACACGCACGCACACAGACACACATACACACATTTATGTAGCTTATTATTGCGATTACTTTAATTTTTTTTAACATATTGTTTCGAAATAAACGGGATAGTAAATCGAATAAAATGTTTTAGCTAAGGAATAAATAAATGTACAATGGTATGCATATACTCTTTTTTTTCTTATTTTTTTAATTTGACAAAATTCAATGTCAATACAATAATTTTTTTATATAAATTTTGTCTTTTCAAAATGAAAAATAATAAATATCTACGGGTTGCATGATCTGTCAGGTACAAATGAAGTGAAAAACGAAAAACAAAAATGGAGTTGGGCCTTGAATAAAAAAAAACTTGTTTACAATACACTTTAGGTCACGTTTTGCGAACCTGTCTGGCAGGTAGTGGGTTCAACTTTTGCAAGTTTTCGAATATGCGAAATCACTCATCCAACACATCGGATATTACCTACCTACTATAATATATCATTAACATATAGTGCACACGCTCATACCAAAAGTCTTTTTTATAACTAGTCTTCTCTCGTTGAGTGTGGTTCATAAGCGAAGACAGTGGGCTTATCACGAATTTAGCTGGCTTTCGAATCGAGCTGTCACAAGTAAAACGGATTCGTTAGCAATCGGGATCATTAATTTTTACTAACGACTAACGAGCACCAGCAACCTATCAAATGAACGAAAGATCGAGACGTTCGAAAATTGACAAAAAGTATATAAAATATTGTAGTTCCAAATCCGCACATGGTGGCGCTGCTCAAATTTTCATACAAATCGCTTGAAGCGAATTCGGTTCGAAAGCCAGACTAAAATTCGTGATAAGCCCACAGGTCTTATCACAATATAATGTCTATAGGCTTATCTATAGTGATTGTTTCCTCTATGCTTTTCAAATATGCGTGTGCTGTTCTTTCATTATATCGCCGAGTTCTATTAACATAGTAGGAACTAACATTTTGACAAAAAGCTTCAAGATTAAAAAAAAAAACATTATCTCAATAGTTTTTGAGATACTCAATAAAACAATGAAGAATTTATACAAACAAACTTTGCACTATAACAACTTTAAATCGCTCTCCTGTAAAATTGCATTTTGTGGAACCTAAGGATTCTAGGACCCGGTGATATGAACACTCTCTTCTCGAGATTATTTCACAGATCCAATATTTACGATTCCAGGACCGTATATTGTTATAATAATCATCATTAGTTACCCTATTACTCTTTTAACTTTTACATAATTTATGTAATTTATTAAGAATACATTAGCCAAATTAGATCAATGACTTCTCCGTTAATATCTGATGAAAAGTGTCCTTTAAAGCGAACTCCAAAAACAGTACACACTTATTTACTGCCAATATATAATATTAGTAGGAATTGACCCACAAATATTTACGAAATGCACTTGGTGTGTTGCCAACTGGAGCCGGTGTGAAATTGTACGTTCAAATATCTTATGTATTTTTTCTAAATTAGAATTTTACTTTCAATGCTGCACTGGCTTAAGTTGAACATCAAATTGCGTCACATGAAACAATATAAATATAACATCCGATATTTATACATTGAATTTGTTCAACAGTTTAGTATATGTATTTAGCATCTAGAACAGTGATTGTCAACCTTTTCTTTTGTTGTGGCACACAAAGAAAAAGATAAGTTTAAAATTGTTTAAATAATATCATTTAATAATATTAACATTATTATATATCAAAAATTTGGCGGCACACTTTTAGAATTTCGAACTAGGAGCTCCTAAAACAATATAAAACATAAAATCTCTGTCACCTTTAAAATTGAATTAGAGATTCATAACGCGTCATGATCATCAACTCAATACTGTTATTGTCAATGAACCTTGACTGTATGAGCAAATAAACGTCTCATAAACAAGTAACTAATTAATTCAAATTCAACCGACTTTGGTTTGTAATATAACGAGCTCATTAAATCATTTCACATATAGTATAAAGTTTTGTTATCGAATGCACTTTTTATTGCAGTCGATATTAAAAACATGTGTTCATTTATTCAAGTAATAATCTACAGCTTTTTGTTTAAATTATTTTAAACAGTACATATTAATTTTCAATGAATACTTCATTAGTCATTTAAGAATAGTTAATAATATTTAATTACATTAACTATTATATTCCAATTTACCCACTACGTCATTTATGGTCATAATTATTCTAATAGATTCTTTATAAAAAATCTTAATTTGATAATATTAAAAACTCATTTGTTATTTGATTGTTTTCTCTTGCCCCGGTCGCCCTCATGCAGGTCACGTCGAATGTCGCTCTTCATCAAGATCCTTGGCCCATCTTGATGTGACGATACGCAGCAAGGTCGCCACTCCGGCCTCGTGAGCTACGCACTGAGCATCCAAATAATTCATATGATTCACGTCCAACATTACCTCTACACCAATGTTGGAAGGTTAATGATACAAGTGTAGTGTATTCTGTATTCTTTTCAGGTTTTTGTCAGTTCTTGACTTTGTTTAAATTTTGTGTCGAGATAAGTGGGGTTCAAGGGCTTTTAAAGATTTGCTCTGTGTGTTTTGATGATATTCACAATGATATCTGCTTCTGTAGGCACTTGTCTGCTTTTTGTGCGTTACTCACTAGGATATGGCGTCCAAGACAAATTGCTTTTTGTGATGACCCGTTGACTTCCCATAATAAATAAATTGTCATTGCTGAATCATTTGTCTAGGCGACGAAGGATGACCTATCGATAACCGACACGATGTGGCAATCAATCAGGATGTATCCAATGACGATCGCGAGATATAAAAAAATGCAATTATAGCGAACTGAGGTTACGGTAGAAAAAAACTTTGAATCGCCTGTATTGAAGACACGCCATCGTCCACCTGATTGCCAATGTCACGGCTCACAATCGTCAAGGTTGTAAAATATTTTATGATAAACTATAAAATCCATCAGTTGCACTTGTCCTTAAATAAAATTATATTCGTGTGGCTAGCTATAAATTTATGCGTAGTTAAAATGCAATAAATATTAACAACGTAGACGATCACCTTCTTTATAATTCGCTAATGATATATAATTAAGTGCACTTATTATCGCAGCTTTTAAGATTGGCTGGCCGACTGATGATGGCTATTAAGCCAGGCTTTTATACCAACTACTTTAAACCCGTGACTTGACTTGAGATAGTGGAGACGACAGCATTAATGCCTATGTAGTAGTAGCAAACAAATCAAATTACCCATATTACTCAAAAGTTACAAATAACAAAACACTTAATAAATGAACAAAAACTTTAAGTGGAAATAATAATAAGTGTGCAAATATTATGATAAAGCCATAAGATGCGATCAATATTGTTTACAGAAGTGTTATGCGTCGTTAACTATAGTGTATGCTATTTTACATAACACCGTGTCAGTTCGTGTTAAACATCTCTGATAATGACAGCCGCTGACTCGAAATCCTTGACTCTGGTCACAATTATCTGGACTTCGTATATGAGGCGTGCGGCCGCTCGTGTATCAACGTCGACGTATAATATCACTGCAAAGGCTACGAATATTATTTAATGAGTGGTAAATTACATGAAGAAGCATATTATTATCATTCTTGTTGAACTTGACTTAATTGTAATTGTTAAGGTCTCTGACGAGTCACAATTTTATATATGGCAGCATTAGGTTTTTACAAGTCATAATTTACATTTTATTTATTAAATAAAAATAATAGTTCTCCCCCAGTAAATATTAAATTATCAGCGAAAATAGTTCACGCCTAAATCATTAAAAATAATTCTTAGCAATTAAAAATGTAATTTCTGCAAATTATAGTTATTGTTACTTTTTGTTGTAAATGTTTCCGAGGACTCGTTAACCTTACTTCAATCAATAACTTACTACCGTTGCAATTAAAGTAAGCGATTATAGACGTTCTCAGATCGCATAATAGCATCTAGCTATCAATATATTGTTTACTACGCGACTTAGTCACGTGCCGAGCCACGGTCCGACTTCATAATACGGTCAGAGTGTTATCAGTAATTAAAACATTGTTAACTTTTAACCGACCCGTGTTTGTATGCGATGGATAATTCTTTATCATTAATTACATGTGTTTCTTATCGGCAGGTTCCTTAAGCCGGATGAAGTTGCAAAAATTTGGGGCAAAATGAAGCAGAACGATCACATGACCTTCGAGAAGTTTAGCAGAGCAATGCGATATCATTACAGACAGGGCGTTCTCGTGTCTGTACCCACTGCTCGTCTTGTGTATCAATTTGGAAGGAATGGACCAGACTACAGCACGGATAATCCTAATTTTTCAAACGTCAAGTCTGAACACGAAATACACGAATCACGTTACTCGTAGTTTCAAGAAACTAGAAGAATATGGTTGTTAATTATGTGAAAATTAAATTTAAAAACGTACGCTCATATTGAATTAGAGTATTTTGAAAATGGAAGGAAGACGGTTGTTGTATTCGTTGGTGTGAGTCTCAGCACGGATCTGAAGACATGAGCATAATAAGTCCTCTGAATGCACAAAAATATTAACAAGATTAACCTTTAACTGTAGACGTTCTTTTTTTTTGCCACATTTCCATGGACAAGTGGTCCCATAGACCGCTATATTTCAAGGTCAAATTAATTACGAAATTTTAAGGTTTCATAATAATTATTACTTTTATTATTATCTAGAAGTATCAGATTTAATGACTTAGTATATATCTATATATAATGAAACTTATATATTTATTTATTTATTTTAAGCAATTTAACATTTAACTGCGATCGGTCTGCGAGACTGTGCGTCCGCGGTTAAAGGTTAACAGGAGCTATGGACAGATTACATATTTTGGATAAAGTGTTATGGCATCTACGACGATTTAATTAAATGAATATTTATTATTTGTGCCAGATACCAATTTTTCTCTTATAACTTGAGTATAATAAAAATACGCAACGTACGCAATTTCTGTATACTATTTTCGTTCATGTCTCGAAAGCCGTGCTGAGACCTATAAATGTAAAAACGTACTTAAGAGGTGGAGTGTAAGAGGATGGAGTTTCAGAGTTGTTATGAATTAGGCCAGTCCTAAAATAGGTAATTTGTATTGTGAATGTTATGTTAAAGGTTGTTTGTTCATTGTCAATTATTATTACCTTAATATATATGTTGGTAAGGATGTTGTTGTCGAAGTGTCCATATTATGTTTAAGGATCTTTTTGTAAAAGTATTTTCGAATTTATACGTATTGAGATTTTTCTGAATTGATGGTTGTTTAGGACATACGAGTTTTTGATAAATCTATTGATGTTTCAATTGTTGTTGTTTTGAAAGTGATGTGAAGTTTGATATACTTTGTTACATTCCACGTATATATTGTTTTGTAAGGATCTTTACTTATTCGCTAGTTGTAGCTGAGATTGCCATACGTATGTCATATTGTACACGAACATGTTGCAATAACTTGTTGAATCATATTAATTATAATTTTATTAAGATTATTTAAGTTAATAATGCTGTGACATCATTATTTACTTGTTTTAAACATCACAATATTCGAGATCATAAAAAATAAATAATGACAAAAAAAATGATGATCTGAACGCCAAAGACTAGTACTGACAATTATGTAAGAATAATTAATTATATTTTGCGAATTGAACAATTATTATTTAAAAATGTTTAAGTTACATTTAAGTTATTAACCAATGGGCGATGCTGTGATGTTTATTTTTTTCTTTTTCGACGAATCAGTGATGTTTTTTTTATTGTATATACATAATTATTTGAGCTGATTCATTTTAAAGCTTATTAAAAGAGTACTAACATGATATAAAATTAATTATTATAGGTCTAATTATAGTAAATTATGATGGAGCTGTCGTGGCTAATTATGTAGTAAACGGCAGTACAAACTCGTGTCTTTGAAATTGAATATTATTTTTAATATATTTATGAATGTAATCCCAATTATTATTGTTAATAAAGTTTCAGTATTTTTGGAAATTCAATTTTTAAAAGTATTTTCCATGCTCAGTAGAATTTTGAATCAGTATTGGGATTATAAATTTGTAACAACATGTACATATTATTATAATATATTTTTTAGTTTTAATACACAAATGTTACCTTAAAATGCAGGTGCAATTTTAAATCAAAAATTTATGACAATTTTATGTAAGTGAGGAAATAAATGACAATTTATTATTGTGAAAATAATTATTGTGCTTTTATTTATTTATATATTACATAGCAATACGCAGTTTCCTAAATATGGGCTTTTCTTATAAACATACAACTTTCCCTAACATTCAAATGCGTCATTTAAAAAAGTATATATTTTAAGAATTTTATAAGTCGTAAAACAGGCTTGATACACTTCTGAAGAAATCAAATGAGTAATTAGTTAATTATTAAATTAATTAGTAAAGCCTGTACTTTAATTAGGTTACCATACGACATCAAAAATGTATGTGAACTCATAGTTAGCCAAACAAAGAGGCAGATTATAGTTTATTTTTAAAATAAGGAACACATAAACAAAACAATTGATAATAACATTGCCCACACAATAGGCCTTATTATTTATCAAACTATAGTGTCAAAACTGTTGACGTTATAAAATAAAAGCAAATAGGAGAATAACGAGTGTGTCCTGTCAATTTGGACAGAGCACATTCGTCTCCTTAAGCCGGCATGGTGGAGGCGACTCATGAACCGCACTTTAGAGCAGTAATTCTCAACCACTCAAGCACTTTTGTGTGCCACGAATTTTTAAATAATATAAATAATGTCATTTAAAAAAAATTAAATCTCTTCTCTTTTTCTTTGTGTGCCGCAACAAAAAAAGTTTGAGAATGACTGCTCTAGAGCTTAACATCAGCCGGGGTGTGGTCATATGTTAGGGTAATATAAAAATAAAAATAATAAACAATCCCTATGCCCTAACATCCTATGCCTGGCATACACGCTACGGGAACAGTACAATTAAAAAGAAAGCACATATAACTCGACAATTAATATACGGTTAACAGGTGCAGTTCGAGGAATGCGATCTTAGACATTTTTCTTATGATACGTAGCTTGCATATGCCTTTATTATATAAATTAAATTTGTTTTAATACAAGAGAATATACGAATGTAATTTAATTTCTATATACGTCGATACAATTAGTGGCGGACTGAACTGAAGTCGCTGGGCTAATATAAGCGATGGTATGATAACTGTATAGGTACTTGATGTCTTTCTTACATCCTTAGTAAGCATATATATCGTGACTCTATTTATTTAATTAAATAAAACAATATATTAAACAAATGAATTAATAAAAATATTTATAACTATAAATTTATTGTACTTATTATCCTAAAGAAAGTGAGAATTATTGTTTTTCCCTTATGTTTAAAAATGAGACATTCGTCCGATTTGAAAACCACAAGCTCTGACGCACGAGATTAAATATGTGCTAGAATGAACTGCAGATAGGTGATGACTAGTTGTGGGATTATTTATAAGGATTTTGTTCTATATAAAAGCATACATTCACGTCTGTGTCATTCTAGAGTAGGCAGGGCAATGACTTCTTTTGCACAAACCAAATCCAAACATTTCCTCTACAAATAGTTGAATTTGATAGGGAAATACTTCCTAGGGCGCTTTCCAAAATTTTTTAATGAAAATTAATCAGATTCACTTGGCACGTATTTAATGTTTTTTAAATTTGTTATTGTAATTATAAAAATATATGTATTCATTATTAAAAATACACAGTTGTTTTTTATAATTATTTATTAAAATTGTTGTTGGTTTAGTTTTGCAGCGCCATCTCTTATTGAGTAGCGGAACTATTAAAAATAAATGCTAGCTTTATAGTTTATGTTATTACCGTCAGATGTCATATTTTTCCAGTTAAAAAGGAGTGGGAAGGAGATGAAATAATTCTCACATTTTAAATTTAATAACATTATTTTCAATTATTGGCAGATCTCAGTGTGAATGTAAGACGATGGCCACCTTTGATTTTTGTATTCAAGGATGATGGATCCAGTTTAAAAGGTATTTCTGTAGAAGCACTGGGTGTAATTTTGAAGTAGGTCAATAAATCGATTGCCATAGTTTTAATTTCGGCCAAAGCAAAACGCGATCCTGAAAGAGAAATTAATAATTAAATAAAGGCGTTTTGGGATTACATTTTTAAAATACATTTTCATAATAAATATAATCATTTAACTAATTCGTACTTACCAACACAATTTCTAGGTCCAATTCCGAAGGGCAAATAAATATATGGTGTTATATTATGTTTATTTTCATCTGAAAATCTTTCCGGGTCAAATTTCATAGGATTTGGGTAGTACTTTTCATCATAGTGTATGCTCAAAACCGGTATAGTTATCAAACCATCTTTTGGAATCTGTTCAGAAGATAGTAATAATATATTAATTCCCAAATAATATATCCTGTCTGCACCATGAGGACCAAGACAAGGATTACAAACACCAGACGAGCATGCTAAACACCACAAAACCGCCAAAAAAGATGCTCATTTTAAAGATTTGCTTCAGATTTTAGGTGTTCTGTGTTCCTTGTTCCTACAGTCCAGTTTTTTGTAAAACAAATGAAGAAGGTTTAGTTTGTAAATAAATATAGGTACTTACAACAAAAGTTTCAGCGTTTTCATTAGGTTTACCTAGTTGATAATTCTTTAAGCATATACGATCTGTTGTGCCTGTTGGTGGCCATCTGCGTAATGTTTCTGAAACAAATGACAAACTATTATTTAACAATAAAATAAAGGAGTGATCATCGTATGGAGCAAGTCATATTGTATAATAAAAAAAATTAAAATATAAAAATGCAATTTAATGTAGAATAAATCTTCTTTGGAGGTTTTCGTTTTTTTTAAAAAATATATTTGAACAATAACTGCATGTCTTTATTTTAGTATTAATAAAACACCGAATACATTAATAAATATTAAATGAAATTAGTTAAAATTATTTTGCTTATAATTCCCGCTACAACATTCAGTAATTTGTCTCGACGCGTTTCGCCACTTCACGTGGTATCATCAGGACACATGAAGGGCCGAAACGCGTCGAGACAAATTACTGAATGTTGTAGCGGGAATTATAAGCAAAATAATTTTAACTAATTTCATTTAATATGGATTTCCGCAAAGTAACGCCTGAAACAACTAATTATATTAATAAATATGTAATAATTACCAGAAATACACATATCCAAATATTTCATTTGATTAATTTTATCATAATCCAATTTTCCATCGTGCTTTTTAAGAGTCTCCTCGATTTCCTCAAATAGCTTAGCTTGTATGTCTTGATGGACAGACAGCTCGTGAAGAAGAAAGGTCATTGCTGTAGAGACTGTATCGAAGCCAGCGAAGAACAGAAGCATGGCTTGAGCTACTATGTGCTGATCATCCCATTCTAAAAAAAATAATAAATTAATATTGTCAATGACAGGAAACAATTACGGACGTAGGTTAGGTTTTGTATTAGTAAATTTTAGAAGATAATTGTCAATGTTTAAATTTAAGATATGAAATAAGGAATTTGGATGTTTATTGTTTTAAAATAAAGTATATAAAAGAGTTGTCAGAGGGCTGACGAGTTAGTTGTCGCTGAATTTTTGTTTGAATTGAGGTAGTGGTTCCTCGGTAGGCGAAGCATGCACAGGAGAGGTACAAGGGTCCACGGAAACGGATCGTTCGTCGTGAACAAATATCATATGTATAATATTTCAACCGAGAACCGAACCTGAGACTTTAGCGTATTAGAGGAAGTATTTTACTTATATAGAATTTTCTTACCGTGTTTTACAATTCTTTTGCCAACATCCGATTCTAACACTGTAGCAAAGCCGGCGTCCTTCTCTTCTTTTACATCCTCGTGTTTTAAAGTCCCTAGAAATGAAAACATAAGTTTCTTATCTGTGTCAAGCTATCTACGAAATTTTTATTACTGAGTGTTTATCTTATAATTTTGAAAGAATTTGTGGATTATAGTTACAGATGGGGATGCCATAAAGAATTTCTCTAATTAAAATACCATGATTTCTGTTCAGTTACGAGAAGTCGTTCTATATTAATACCTTTTTGTGCCTCCATTAGAAGTTGCAGCATATCGGGCCTATAAATGTTGTTTTGTTCCCTATTCTTCATTGTTCCTAAGAAGACTTTTGTGAAAAATGTAGTCGCTTCAGGTGAAAATACTTCCAGGGCCATATACTGTGAAAGAAAATAGTTATTACCTATTATATATAGGTATATATGCACGCACTACTGCAAAGCTTTGAAATTTCGTTTATTTAATGCTTCAAAATTAATGTAATAATTAGATCATTTAATTTGTATTTTCATTAAATTAATAGTTCTTATTTTCGTATCTAAAACTTAACCAATTGCAATATATTCAGGTCTAATATCCTTTAGTGTCTTGTTGAGAATAATAACGGCTATAAATGGTAACGGATGTGACTATTCCAATGCTCAATTGGTATCTTCTTTTTGTTACTTCTATTGTTATTATATATTATATACTTTTGTTACTTCTTTGATTTTACTACGCATCTATGTCTAAGTATAAACAAAATACAATTGATTTGTTAGTACAAAGAATATACAGTCTAAACTCCATGTGACGTCACTCGATTTAACGACAAACTCCCTAAAGCGTCGAAATCATCTGTCTAATTCAGATTTAACGACAACTCTCTATAACGCCATAAAATGAACAGTCACTTCATTGTCGTTATATAGAGTCTTCACTGTATATTGATACTTACTTTGGCTAGCTTAGGAAAACTAATTGAGAAGAAAAATTTGATAAATTGTATAAAGTTACTGTTTGTGAGATTGTAACCCATTCTGTAGAAATCATTATCCCTTTCAACTATTGAGTTTGTTTTTAATCCGAAAGCGCATGTGGCTATGACATCGGTCGCGTATCTTTGCAGCGCATCTCTTACATCGATTACTATTTTACCATCTGCAAATAGTTTGATTGTTAAACTAGGGTTACATATATTTTATTGTGCGCTAACAAAAATTGACATACATTGGTTTAAACTAGGTCATTCAGTTTTATATTGTTAAAAAAACAAGTGAATGCATTTAATCAATTGTTAAGTAAAGCTAAAACGGAATTTTCGGGGATGTTTTCCTAAATACGCGCTTGAGCAATGAGCATACACTTACTTTCTTGTGTCGGAATAAGTACATATTCTACACTCTAGCAATGAGTACAGTGGGCTTATCACGAATTTTAGTCTGGCTTTCAAACCGAGTTCGCTTCAAGCGATTTGTATGCAAATTTGAGCAGCGCCACCGCTTGCGGATTTGGAACTACAATATTTTAGATACTCTTTGGTAATTTACGAACGTCTCGATCTTTCGTTCATTTGATAGATTGCTGATGCTTGTTAGTGGTTAGTAAAAATTCATGATCCCGATTGCTAACGAATCCGTTTTACTTGTGACAGCTCGATTCGAAAGCCAGACTAAATTCGTGATAAGCCCACAGACCAAACTATGCTTGAGCATCGTTTCTGCAGAAGTGCAGAGACAAAGATTGTAACGAATTTATGAGGTATAGACTAGACTAGTACGATTGGTAGTATGGAGTGACCGTGTTTGGTGTCCAATTACGTTTCATATATAATATAAAAGAGGTATTGGTCGTGTTATAAAATACTACATATAATAATAGTATTTACCTTTATTTTTGTTGACATCGTCAATGAGATGCTTGCTTAAATTTTTGCTACACTCTTGCATAAATGGTACCATATTTCTGAGTTTTGAAGCTGTAAATGCGGGGCTAAGAGTTGACCTCATGTCGCGCCATTTGTCACCTTTCAATGCGAACAAACTTTTAGAAAAAAATGTTTCATCTTCATGTGTAAAAGGGCGGTGATCGGAAAAATAATCAAAATCTTTAACGCCGATCGCTTTTATCAATTCCACGTCTCTGATAATAAATGTCGGTGATAAAAACTCGTAACTTCCGATAAATCTGTAAAAGGAATTAAATATTAGTATTATTTAAATTGTTATTAATGCAATAATAATGTAACAAAGATTAAGAATTAATTTCAGATTTTGTCGTATTTCTTACGAACCTGTCATTAGGGAAAGCTTTGTAGGCATTATCAACAATATCGAAAAAATGCTCCTTTCTTATAAAATTCTTGAACATGTTACCAAAACCGAAAGTCGTTGGTAAGTGGTTGATGTTGAATTCTTTAAAATAATTCAGCTTTTTGTTTACAAACATAACGAAGGCTGCCAGGGCCACAGCCGCCCAAATTATTACTGTGTACATTTTTAAAACCTGAAATTAAATAGCATTGCAAATATATTTAGATAATATATTAAAGTCTAGCTTATACACGTATTGCGATCAATTTATTTTATCATTACAAATCTAGTCTTATTAATAATCGACAGTAGCCTGCAGACTCCGCTAATTGACCGCTTTTGTTTTAGAATGTGCGTTTAGATGGAGTGTGGTCACATATCGTAAATCTACTTATATCAATAATGCTGTGCTTCTAGTTTTGAAATGATAGATATATGTAATTTATTTTATACAGGTTTGTCATTCAAACAGTTCGCAAATTACATTCTATCTATGTGTACAAAAGCCAAGGTTGTAACTCCCACACTTATCCTCTGAATTCGATCTACAGTTTCATTGTGTGCAGCTTCGTCTATATGCAGAGTGGACAGCCAGATTTGAAGCACTGGACCATGATGTAGGAATAGGGAAATATATCTTTAAATGTTTCTTACTGGCACTTTATTTTTATACTATGATTATTTATGCTTTTATTTCTAATGTTTGTCACAGAATCTCAATACAGCAAACAGAAATTAATGCCTATACCAAAGATCTAGGTTAGAAGAAGATAATTGAATTGAAGACTGAACCAGCCTTATTTGAACACACTAATGTTCTAGTAAATATATATATACTCGCTCAGGTTAGGTTATATATATACTATACATTCATATCATATTCATATACATTAAAAAAAATTAAAATGAAATTTTGAAGTTTAATTAATTTTAAATTGCGGCTATGTTTTCGGTAAAGTTAATTAATACCAATAATAATCAAACAAGGAAACATTATAACAAACAAGAATATACATTAATTTCCTGTCGTAATAACTTACAGCGTAAACATCAAAATAATCACGTTTATTTCATACTAGCAGTTGCCCGCGACTACGTCTGCGTAATAATGAAGATATAAAGTACTGTGAAGTTTAAAGATGTTTCATATTTCAGCCAACAGAAAATACCTTCCACACCCCTGTTGCAAAATCTACTAACTGCCTCTCCGTCAAGTTTGTAGCAAAAAAATATACAAACCTGCGAGATCTCTTACAACTCCCTAATCTGGCCCCGTTGCAAAATCAGTACTTTGCAGACGTCAACTAACTATAAACTACCTCCCTGTCAAATTTCATCTTTGTATGTTAACTTAAAATAAATTACAATGTGAACTTAAAATAAAATGAAATATATCTTAAAAAACAATTGAAAAACTGACAGCACATTTGCCCGCCAAAATTAGGCACGGACTTCGAATTGTGTGAACTTAAAATAAAGTGAAATACAATATATCTGGCTGTATGGGCTCGATCCCTTTGCCTTAAAATGGAACAAAAAAAAAAAGAAATATCATAGACATCGAATTGTGTGAACTTAAAATGTAATATTTCTTAAAAAGAAAACAATTGAAAATAATTCTATAGCCTATGTTCATCAGGGATTTTTTACGATTCTAATGGTAAAAGAATTTTTCAAATCGGTCCAGTAGTTTCGGAGCCTATACAGTACATACAAACAAACAATCAAATGTTTCCTCTTTATATAATAGTATAGATTAATATTAAATCATAATTATTATATGAATGTTACGCTTTCGGAACCTGAAATACCTAAATACCTAGACTCAAAACTTAACCCTTAAATGGTAGTCAGTCAAAATATAAACACCGACAACAGTAAATCTTTAAAATAATATTATCTCTCTTCCTAGTATTTATGTATTATTATTGTCATTATTAATGTCATTATTAGCTTATGTATGTATCTATGTAACATGGTGTGTATTGTGTGTAGTTCATATGTTTATCTGAATTTGTGCCTATTTGTACTTGTGCATAGCTCTATATCTCAAAGTTGGTTGCCAGGAAGAGATCGCTTCTTAGCTATCGCCTTATCAGGCTGCCATCTCTTCCTTCTCGCTTACACTGTTTTATTTTACTATGTTATTAAATAATAAATACGATAGAAAGCCACTTAGTATTTTAAATTAGTTAAATCGTATTCTTGAATAAGTTTGCATACTATGCATACATATTTTTAAAATAAATATTTTCATATAATAAATTATACTTAGAAAACAAAAGAAAGAAAACTGCACCTACTATATATAGACTTTTAGTGGATATTCTGTCTGCCGTACTTTTTAAGCGTGAAGTGATTCAGTAGAGCTGGAACTAGAAAGTAGCTGGGTTTAACGAGGGAAATGTACCCTGTCAATCTTGATATGTAAATTCGTTTCTTTAAACCGGCGAAGTGTTAATTCAATGGAGTGTGGTCATATCCCCGACTATTATATTATAAATATATTAACTAATATATTTTAAAAAACACTTACCTTATAAACAATTCACAATGCTGTCATTCATAAAATTAAATATTACATCAGTATATAAATATTTATTGAAAGAAGAACAATCAATTATGAAAATTTAGTGTTCACAGTCTCGCGAGAGAACACGAACTGATTCGTAAATTTGTTTGGAGCTATACAAGTACGTATAACTAAATAAGCACGACATCTATATAGACGTGTTTACATAATTGTAGATGATAAAAAATAATAGATATCATTTTTAGTTTAGATAAAAATATAAGTTGAATTCTATTATTCTAGAGGTAAAAAAAATTATCAAATTCATTAACCGTTTTAACTGAGACACTGAAAGCCTGTTTAATACAAAAACAGAATTGTATATCGAAATTCTAAAATGACTTTTTAATGTACAAATTTATTGAGCGACCTTTTTGTGTTTAAATTTTTTAATATCAATTGAAGGTCATAAAAATTAAGAAGATTGGAGGAGCTCCGTTGCGTCGCAATTGAATGATATAACATATACCGTCTAAAGAACATTGTTGTCAGATTTCAATCATCAACATCCGGGCTATACTAATGTAACTTTTAATATATGTACCTACGTTAGTTGTTCAGTGTCTATAGCAGTGATTTTCAACCACTGTGTCACGGCACTTTTGTGTGCCACGAAATTCTAAATGTGTGCCGCAACAAAAAAAGGTTGGGAATCATTAGTCTATGGCATAATAAATCAATAATAAAAATAGTGTTAGGCCGACTGACGAACATAGTAACCTAACCTAGTCTCTTGTGGTATGACAAGGTTGGTTGCCTGGTAGAGATCACTACTCAGTGATAAGTCCGCCTATTGTTTTTTTATTTTGATTTTTTTTATTTTATTCTCTAATAATGCGTGCAATAAAGAGTTATTATTATTATTATTATTATGACGTCAACACTATTAATGAAAACCTAGTATTGATCTGCCAGTAAAAAAATTGTAGAGTCTATCTTCCTTTATTACAATAGAAAGTGTGATTAATATATTATGATAATACACAGATCAGACATAGTTATAATATATTTAAATAGTATCGATTAGTTATATAAATATCTATATGTAAATATTTATCAGTAAACCAATCACGATGACTCGCTGTAAAAAAAGTATTAACGATAAATTTGTATTAAAATAACTTACTCAACATGACTTGAGATTTGTTTTTTTTTTAATTAGCTTTTGTTTTTAGGTTTATTTGTTTTTATAAATAGTTTAACCAACTATCGTGTAATTCATACTAAATAAAAGATAAACTGTAGAACTAAGACTAGGGGTCAAATAAATAAAAAAATAATAAGCCAGTAACAAAATGGACATTTAAAATTAATATGAAAAAAAAAACGTTAGTAGTCATTAGTATATTTAATATAAATAAAGTCAACAAAGAAATAAATGGAACTACATTATTGAAGGAGTATGCGGTGCAATTTTCGTGATACGTGATTGAACTCCAACCGATGTAACTTCTACTGCTAAAGGAAGATACAGCGAACGTGCATCTATAATACTAAAATTCTATATGCTTCTCATTTAGTTCTTTCTAGTTCTGACTTTAAGCCAATGCCCTCCTTTCAAACGAAACTGGAAGCTTTCTGTGGCTAGTACAGGAGGTATACAAGTCTTCTCAGATGGTAATACTTCCATTTCCTTAATAAGCTGATAAATCATTACTTTAATTTCACATAGAGCGAATCTAGAACCTGTGAATGTTATTAGGGAATAAAAAGAGAACAATTTTTTTGGGGAAATATAAAGGAATTAATTTCTACAGTAGGTATATGTAGGTAATTCAATATTTACCAATACAATTCCTGGGTCCATTACCAAAGGGCATGTAAGTGTTAGACTTAATTTTATGTTTGTTTTCCTCAGAGAACCTTTCCGGATCAAACTTCTTTGGGTTTTCAAAATATTCGGGATCATAATGAATACAATAAATTGGTATCCACACACCTTCTCCTTTGCGAATCTACACATAATTAAATTTATAAAATATTATTACGTTTATTAAATTTTAAAAAGGATCCTAGAATAACTTTATAATAAACGTACGATATAGTCTTCAGTAGCTTTGTCATTAGGTTTTCCAATATTGTATGTTTTTAATGCGACTCTATCTGTTGCAGCCGCTGAAGGCCATTTCCGTAATCCTTCTAAAAATAAAGATTAACTTTAGAAGTAACAACCAATCTCATTCGTCTAACACCCACTTACCACTAACGACCATATCCAAATATTTCATATTTTGAATAGTATTATAATCAAACTGCTCTACATTTTTACTGGTCTCTTTAATTTCTTGGTACAATTTCTCTTGACAATCAGGGTTGAGAGCCAGTTCATAGAGAAGGAATGCCATTGCTGTAGCCACCGTGTCAAAGCCAGCCATAAAGAAAAGAAGAGCTTGTGCTATTAAGTCGGTGTCAGACCAAACTGGAAACAAACATTGTATTTTAGTACTTTATTTAACAAAATTCTTTTCATATTTATTTTACCTCTATTTATTGAATTCTTTCCAACTGATGATTCTTCAACTGTTGCAAATCCAGCGTCTTCATCTTTAGATTTTTGATCGTAGGTAAGATTACCTTTAGAAATACATTGTAATTTTAATAAATAATTCCAGGTTTGTATTGGACCTTCAGCACTCTATTTACCTCTTTTAGCCTCCATTAATAAATGTATCATGTCAGGACGTACAATATTATGAGCCTCCCTATTTATCATCGTTCCCAACACTAATTCAGTAAAGAAGTTACGCACATTTGCAGGAATTAATTTAATTTTCAATTTCTGTAATATAAACTCCATTCTAAAATTCCATTGTTTTATTACGTAAGAACTAAAATAACACTCACATTCATGACAAATGGTATACTAATAAACCCAAAGAACTTCATCATACGACTAAAGGTGAAGTTGTTCGTCTCTTTTCCCATTGCATAGAAGTCATTGTTTTCATCCATCATAGAGTCGACTTTCAGGCCAAAAGCGCATGTAGCTATGACATCATTAGCGTATCTGGTAGATAAATCTTTTCCATCTATTACAAGACTATCAGCTGTAAGAATATGTTAATTCTCATTTCATTTAGTATTCTCGTTATAATCATATATTATAACTCTTTCTACTAACATCCTTGCTCCTTCATTTTCTTCTTCAGTGATGCTATCATCTGGTCTCCTACTTCCACCATGAAAGGAACCATCAAACGGATCTTAGAACTAGTAAATGCTGGACTTAATGTTGATCGCATATCTTTCCATTTTTGATCTACGAAACAAAACGAATGGAAAAAATAGGAATCAACTATATGTTATTAAAATATTAATTTTAGTATACCTTTTAAGGAAAATAAATTGCTTCCGAAGTAAGGGTCATTATTTTCGTCAATTAATACGCGGTGATTCAAAAAAGTTTCAAAATCTTTAACGGTTACTTGTTTAATTAGTTCAATATCTCTTAAAACCACCATAGGTGTTATAAAATCATATTGTCCAACAAACCTGAAACATTATTTAATAAATTATTATAACACATTCTATTTTAATCTCTGCTTTATGGTTTGCGGTCATTTGACCATGCTTCATGATCTTTTCTGTGCTGGTGGAAAATGTTGAACTAACTGGACTTCTGGAGTTTTCTTACGACAAGGTCCGCTCGCG
Organism: Tineola bisselliella; assembly: GCA_028551675.1. Classification (NCBI taxonomy): domain Eukaryota; kingdom Metazoa; phylum Arthropoda; class Insecta; order Lepidoptera; family Tineidae; genus Tineola; species Tineola bisselliella. Next base: position 86,584 of record JAPWLS010002437.1, read on the forward strand.
TCTGTTTATATCTATTGCGTACATCTATCAGTTTCATAGATTTCTTAAATTTATCTTAAAACAAATCTTACTTTTCACCAGGAAATTTGTTATAAAGAAGCTGCATGACGTCTACAAAATGTTTCCATCTTGTTATAGACATCCACGTGTTTCCAAGAAACGGCACAGGTGTTAGATGTTTAACTTTGCACCGACTAAACCTCGTGTAAACTTTACGAAGGTAAAGAATTAATACTGAAGCTAATACTGTGATCCATATCCAAAAAATCATGGTTTCTGTAAGAAATATTGTATAATTAATTTAAAAGGCTTTTTTATACAATGCATGTATATATATGTGGGAAAGATATTGGATTACCACTTGCTACTCTTATTTTGTTAACCGCATGCGGGATGCGGTAGATTTCTAAAACGCATGCCATCGTTTATATTCTAGGACTATATATGGTCAGGGAAAGACTGCAACCACGTTTTCTAGTTGACAAAATCTGTCATTACACAGACGTAACTTGCTTGCTAAGAATTCCCGCATACGGGCTACTGACCAATGAAATTGAGTCATGGCACAATCAGATCATTATTCTAATCAGAATTTGATATAATTGTTTTGTTCTGATAAATTTTGGATATCATAGATTAGGGCATTTACTCAAACATTATGATGCGGATATTTTTATTTAAAAAATAATTATATGAAATTGTATTGTTTAAAATTATACTGAGCTGTTTTTAAACAAGCATTTATAAATCAAATAAATACTAAGAACTACATATACATAATTACATAACATAATAATGATAAACAAAACATACACACCCAATTACGTAACACCGCGTGTGAACCGGTTAAGGCCAAGGTCACTAACAAGGATGAGTACACCCAAACTGTACTCTTGATTATAAACGCGGCCGTCCACCAATGAGCGCGCACCTATTTTGAGCGGAAAGGCTAATCTATTGCTTTAGCTGTAACTAACTATACGAACGAACTGCGCATTTATGTTTTATTTTTTATTGTTAGTGATATATGAATTTCAATCTGAATTCTTATTAATGAATTTATTAATACAATGTATTGGATCATATTGAAAATAGCTCAATGTTTTATTTATGTATTATTTATCCCTACTAATATTATAAATGTGAACGTGAGTTTGTTTGTTACGTTTTCACGCGACAACTATTTAATCGAACTCATGAAACTTTGTGCACATATTTTTAGATGTACTAGAAGTAACATAGATAAACTTTATATTTAAAAAAAATATTATTTTTGACTATAGTTTCCAACTGACTATAGTTTCAGCTGTTTGGAATCATATTGATTCATTTCTATTGAAATGATCTCTGATACTTATTTAATGATTTAAATGCGAGCGAAGCCGCGGGTAAAAGCTAGTATGAAATAAAAGAAACTTGGATTTGATATAATTTATTAACATGTTTGACGTGATGGGTTTCATGTATGAACATGCGTACATCTGTGAATTTCATACATTGCAAATATCATAGTATGCGTACATCAAGTATTGTGTACAAATGATTTTTAATTACTTCTGGCTTTGACTTTAAGCCAATGTCCTCCTTTCAAACGGAAGTTGAAGGTGTCTCTGGGTAGTTGCGGAGGAATACAAGTCTTCTCACATGGCATTACTTCCATCTCTTTTATGAGCTGATAGACCATTATTTTCACTTCGCAAAGAGCAAATCTGGATCCTGTAAATAATATACATTGTCTTTTTCTAAGAAAATTGTAGTAAATAGTACATAGGCCAACATAATGCCGTTGTTTGGTTTCTATGTAAAGCTTGTTTTCTTGTATGTTAAATTTATTACATTTTATTTTGAATACATTTTCATAATAAAGAAGAGATTTTAAGACATAGGTATTTCTCATCTAGGATTTTATTAATCTTTTTTGGGATATTTATTGAAATCATACTCGCTGTTGAATCTATTTAAGAATAGAACAAAAATGCATTACCAATACAGTTCCTTGGTCCATTACCAAAAGGCAAATAAGTGTTTGGCAATATTTTATGTTTGTTTTCATCTGAGAATCTTTCTGGGTCAAATTTCAATGGATTTTCAAAAAATTTTGGATCCCGATGTATTGCATAAATCGGTACTAACACACCTTCACCTTTTTGTATCTAAAATAAATTATATGTTTTATTCATAATTACATTAATATAGTTTTTTCAATTACTTGCAAATATTGCTTCTATAGGTACTTTATTAATGTAAAAAACTTACGATATAATCACGAGTGGCTTTGTCATTAGGTCTCCCAATATTGTAATTTTTCAACGCAATTCTATCAATCGCAAAGGCTGGTGGCCATTTTCTTAGTGTCTCTATTAAAAATTAAAAATAAAATTACTTATTTTATTAAGGTCCATTCATTTTTTTATTTACTTATAGTAATTGGGCTCCAATAGAGCGCTTTTACTCGTCAAAATAAATACAAATTAAATAAATTGTTACAATCAATTTGATTTAGTTGTATGTAATGTATATATTATGTATGTATGGCAATACACTTACCACTAACAACCATATCTAAATATTTCAAATTTTGAATAGTGTTATAATCAAAATTATTGGTTCTTTTGCTTGCTTCTTTAATTTCTTCAAAGAGCTTCTCTTGGCATTCAGGGTTCAGTGCCAGTTCATACAGTAGGAACGCCATCACAGTTGCTACAGTATCAAACCCAGCCAAGAAGAATAGAAGAGCTTGTGCTATTAAGTCATCGTCAGACCATACTACAATTATATAAAGAGTTTTGTTTTATAAAGAAGAATGAACTGTTAATAGTAAAAGTAGCTTACCTCTATTAACTTTACTCTTTCCAACAGAAGATTCTTCTACTGTTGCAAAACCAGCATCTTCATCATTTGATTTCTGATCGTATGATAGATTACCTGCATTGAACTATTTATGTTAAATATTATAAGAACAGAAATATTTTTATCAGGTTATTGATAATAGGTATTTATTAGAGATGTGCCGATTATGACTTTGGCCGACTAGCCGACTAGCCGATTAGTCGGTTGTAAATAAGCCGACTAGTCGGCCGACTAATCGGCCAAGCCGACTACGGTTTAGGGGATTCCCGTGACGCCTCGTTTACAGCTGATTCGCTGCAATTTCAGTCACTACTGACATGTGGACAAATATAAATAACAAAAAAAGTTTTTTGATTTTTACGGCTCACTAGTTTGACGATAGTTTCAAATATAGTCACGCAGTATTGCAATATATGTCATTAAATATTATGTTGATTTGTTTTTTAATTAAGACAATAATTTTGTTTGATAAATGTCATCAATATGTTTTCTTTACAAGAAAGGAACACATACATTTATTGAGAAATAGGCACAAAGTAAGAAGCCGGATAGTCGGCGCTTTTTACCGATAAGTCGCCGACTACGAAAGTGGCCTTTTTTGGCTTTACCGACTAGTGGCCGACTAGTCGGAACTATTTATCATATTTTAAAAATAAATGTAATTGTTTAGGTTGTCGTTTTTATTACCTTTTTTGGCTTCCATTAATAAATGGATCATGTCGGGTCGTACTATATTATTTCTCTCCCTGTTCTTCATTGTTCCTATTACCAACTCAGAAAAGAAATTGCTTATTTTACCTGAGATTATTTTCACTTTTAATAACTGGAAAATGAATTTGGTTAGGGTTGGACTAAATTTGGGTAAAATTGATTCGGCAAATACTCACATTCATTATAGTAGGCATAACGTTGAAGCCGAAGAATTTAAGCATTTGGTAAAAAGTAAAAGTGGACATAATCTTCCCCATTGCATAAAACTCGTTTTGTTCATCCGTTATCGAGTCCACTTTGAGACCAAAAGCGCATGTAGCGATAACGTCATTCGCATATCTCGTCGATAAATCTTTGCTGTCTATTATCAAACTATCTGCTGTAATATTAAACAAACATTTCTTTATTTACTTTCAAAGTTTTTGTTCATACAACAGTTAGTTTATTTGTCATTTAGTGCGTGCGCTTTCTAGTCTAGTGCGTATGCAAATCTACATACATTTGTACGCGTACATCATGACTTGACCAATGCTTCTGTCATTGTAACTGATCATAACCTTGAATACGTTCATTAACATTATGTTAGATAATTTTGAAAGCTTTATCTTGTAGCATGATATGAATATACTTGACAGAATTATTTGTTATTCTTACTTCCTTGCTTTTTTATTTTCTTCTTCAATGACACTATCATCTGATCTCCTACCTCTACCATAAACGGTACCATTAGTCGGATTTTAGAACTTGTGAATGCTGGACTTAATGTTGACCTCATGTCCTTCCATTTTTGACCTGCGAATATTGGGTTAGCAATTTTTGTTTTTCGTAGAATTATAGATTATTTGATGTAGAATCCCTTACTAATATAAATGCGAATGTGAGTTTGTTTGTTACGTTTTCACGCAACAACTACTTCTCCGATCATCATGAAACTTTGTACACATATTTTTGGAGGTTCTAGAAGTAACATAGGATACTTTTTATTAAAAAAGAAATATTTTTTAATTTGAGATTTTTATAAATTATATTAAGTTTTATAAAAAATACGACTGTCAATGTGTCAAATGTCAAAGTGGATTTTTCTTTTGCACGGACTCAGATATATAGTATATTGCGAAATAGCAGCAATAATCGTTTCCAATTTACTATAGTTAGTATGATCTCTGATACTTATTTAAGGACTTAAATGCGAGCGAAGCCGCGAGTAAAAGCTAGTATTATATAAATACCTTTCAAAGAAAACAAATTACTACCAATTAGTGGGTCATTGTTTCCATCAATAAATACACGATGATCTAAAAAAAACTCAAAATCTTTAACGGTTATTTGTTTAATCAACTCAGTATCTCTTAACACAATTGTTGGTGACATAAAATCGTATTGTCCAACGAATCTGAAATTAAACAAAAAACTATGAAAACAAAGGTCTTTCAAAGATTGTGGAATTGTCATGTGAGAATATTAAAATCCCCTTCATATAAATAAATAAATAAAAAGTACTGACCTTTCATTAGGAAAATTATTATATATAATTTCTGATGACTCAGCCATGTGTTCTAGCCTGAGAACTGTTACCCATGTGTTACCAAGAATTGGTACCAGCGGTCTATGTTTAACATTGCAGTCACTAAACCTCGAGTACACTTTACGAAGATAAAGCAATACGACGGAAGTAATAACTGTGATCCATATTAAAAATATCATGGCATCTGAAAATTTAACAATTGAGGTGAAATTTTAAATGAATCTACTTATTATGTAAATATTGTAAAAAAACTTACCTAATTATAGTAATCTATGTTATGTTGATAATTTTTAAAAACACAATTAAAATAAAATTGTAAATCTTAACACAACCGACCTGTTACAAGTCTGTTAGTGTTTTGTTCAATTTCAGTCTTATCTGTTAATTTAATTCCAGCCTTCAATTGAATAATACGCATTGCGTAAGATGATGTTATAACTTTATATCACTAAATAATGAATACAAAGATTTAGTAAATAAAAAAACAATTGACGGTAAAAATATTTAATTACCTACCTTAAAATATAGTTTATTTATTGTTGTAACAGATTGGAAGTAATTTATAAATAGAATTGTAATTAATAATGATAACTTATAGAGACACGTCGCGTCGTCTATATCTAGGTATATATAATTGTTACTATGACCTTGATTATTTTATAAGTTTATTACAACTATATCCGTGTTAAAATATTCACATTAATATCTAACAATAAAGTATAATATTTTGCTCCTTATGAATCATTATTTACGGTTATTAGCAAATATCTTTTAATTTTCAACTGACAGAAAAGCAGTGAAGTCAAGTTGTAGATGTCTTTTAGCTTTGTAAGTTAGTTTTAAATAACGGCATCACTAATTATCTTTTTAAGGAATAAAAACCTTTTAGTGTAGAATATAAATGCACTAATAAAGGTTTCTCAATAAAAGCGATTATTTTTAGACGTTTTGTGGTAGCACTCGTAAATGAGGCTATTTATAGGTGTTCAATTGTTCGGCATCGACTACAAGAGACGACACCTCCCTCCTTGTTCTATCCAAGATGAAGTTGATAAATGAGTTGCCAGTAATCCCGGCCGTAATCTCAACGTTCTCTTAAGTAATTTTTCACCTTTTTTCTTCCTCTTTTTTAATTTCGCCTTTGTCACGATTGCGACCAGTCACCCGTGTTAATAAAGGGGGTGTTAGCTTTCACTTTAATGACGGCTGATGTGAGGTGAGAGGGTGGTGTTTATGAAACTTCCTCCAATGACTAATGGCATAAGGTGCCATGTTAAATTTATTGGGGGCATTCTTAATAAGTCAGGTCGAAGGTACTTTCTTGTAATTTATTTCTTTTATTTTAAAACTAGCTTTTACACGCGGCTTCGCTCGCATTTAAGTCATCAAATAAGTATCAGAGATCATTTCAATAGAATAGAATCAATATGATTCCAAACAGCTGAAACTATAATCAGTTGGAAACTATAGTAAAAATTAATTATTTTTGTAAATAAAAAGTATCCTATGTTACTTCTAGTACCTCCAAAAATATGTGTACAAAGTTTCATGATGATCAGTTAAGTAGTTGTTGCGTGAAAACGTAACAAACAAACTCACATTCACATTTATAATATTAGTAGGGATTATTCGTGTGTCGAAAGTCGTTTCTAAATTCTAGTCAGTCTTTCTTTGCTTGAGACGACTTACTGACCAGCAGCTTCATAATAACTTGGTAAATCTGTTTCAATTTAGCATCAGATAAAATCAGCCATCTTGGTTGAGGCACAACTAAAAATACGTCGTTCAAAATTATCTACAATATAAATAAACTGTTTTTTTTTTATATTTCAAAAATCACATATCAATTAATATAATATAACATTTTCCGTACAAAAGAAATACAAGCAAATAAGTAGATAGGTGAAATTGAAGTATTTGTTGTGAGTAATTGTCGCAAAATAACGAGCCTGCGATCGATAACATTTCGAAATAATGAAGCTGTGTGAGATGGCGTTATTAAAAAATCTCGATAAAATATGATTTTCAGAGGTACAGAAATATTTACACATTCGTAACTCCTTTAATAGAATTTAATTGGAATACAAAGTTTTTATTTTATATAGGTACTGATTGTTTACTTCGACTATTATCTTTTGTTAACGTATTTTGTTTTTAGTTTTGTAATTATATTCCATGAAATTTAAATTATTACTTGACATTTTAAAATTATTACTCTCATTAATTCAAATTTTAATATGTTCACTATCTTGAGTATGGCGTACTATTAGTAAACCTATAATTGAAATTTCATTTGGTTTCTAATAATAGCGGTTATAATAATGTAATTTTGTTGGTAGGCTAATAAATTAACAAATTATAGTTGATATCAGCTCAAATAGACCAAGGTCTGTACCATCCAGGGCTGTTTGTGAGCGTTGTAAGTTAACGACACCGACAAAAAACAAAATAAAAAAGGATTCAACTTATTTAATTTTAGTCTTCTCTTTATACATATACGTACGTATATGTGTATGCGATCTCGAATACATTTTATGTTGTGACAATAGATAAATCTAGAACGTGCTGTTTCGCTCTATTACATACATCTTTATGTAAACATTTCATATTGTACAAATTTGTTTTGAATGATTTGTGAACGTTCGACGAACATTCCGAAATTCAGGCATTCCGATATTCAAAGCAATTATAACTTCGAATGACAGACGTCGCGTCTTCACTGTAATTTTGACACCTTCATGAACACGCCCGAATACTGCTTTTAAACAAATCTTGAGATTTCATAAGGATTAGCACTAAAGATGTTTTGCAAAGCGATTTATAATCTTAATTATTTAATCCCACGTTCCGAAAGCGATTAGTGGAAAATTATAAATAATTAAAACGACAATAAAAAACGGCAGTAAGCCGTATAAAGTATTTTTAATTAGTTAAATATTTGGGACTAATCTCATGACTGCATTACGATTTAAATATATTTACATTAATTGTACAGTCAAACGAACTTACCTGTAAGTGATGTTCGACTGAAATTATGTCCTTGTTGTCTCTTTCATCGTCGAGGAAGAGACAACAAGGTTACAACCTGTTATAAAAAGTAAAACTAAAACAATTACACCATTCTGCATCTGCACGACCGGACGGCTGACGGCTCCACTATCCCGGCTCTAATAGAAATCGCGACATCAAGTTCTAATTGAAAGTTTTATAACATTCAGTCTCTTTCAACCATTGCATAAGTTTTTACTTAAATATTTACATACATTTTGTTTGAGTGCCTTTAGACATCGCAACAAGACTCGATCACGATTATTGAAAGAAAAATATTAGCGGTTTTATAATCACTAGAATAAGTAAATGAACTATATGTAAAAGAAAACAAAAAAAAATCATCACAATCTTAATCACGGATAAAAAATTGTAATCTTAATTTGATTTTAAATATGTATAGTATAGTAGTATGTAAAGTCAAAATATTATGTTTAAAACTGAAGCTTGTATTGTAATCGATTGTTTTGTATCTAACTATGTAAAGAACCACAAAAGATTTCAATACAATTTTGAATGTTCAAAGTTATGTAGGAAGTTGTAAGTTAAAAGCTCGAACTTTGGACGAATTTTAAACATGTTCTTTGCTATCAAAGAAGGAATCTCAGATAGAGAAATACAAAAGAATTCACAGGTTTAACATGTCATTAAGATTTTACGAAAAGACACACACGTAAATTACTTCTCGAAATGCGGTAATGAGTTTTTGTTAGCGTAATGTCGTCCTTCTTGGCTTGTGTTAACCTATGGTCGAAGTATTATGTCGAGTAAAGCCAACATAAATGCCCCACTTTTTTAAAGTGCCTTCTAATTTTAAAACTATTGATTTGCTATGAATAGTTTCCATAAATATAGCAACTTATTTTTGTTGATCTAACAGTTACATTTTTAGCAGTTTTAGTATAACTCCTTTTTTTGTTAATTAATGCCTATACGTATTTGATGTATGCCTTATATTATTATTAGTGTATACATATATTAAAATTAAGATATCAAGATAAAAGCTACTTAATTATTCATCAATAAAATACCTACATTAAAATCTTCACAAGGATTAATTTAATTTTAAAGGAACCAGAAAGTTATGGAAATACCATCTAAGCCGCCTACTTTTGTCTGAGATTAATATTAAATAAGCTTCTTGAACAAATTCTCGACGCGATGTACGAGAAGCGTAAGTATTCACGATACAATATCTACTAAGAAAATATATGAAAATTCTTCTCGAAAATTGACTCACGCTTGGGTGGCTGAAGAGACTTTTCTCTCAGCGTCAAGAAATATTTATTTTGCAATATTCTACTTCGACTTACAGCTCTAAAATTCCCATGAAAAATGCTTTCTGTTTGATGCAACTAACAAATAAATTCACTTATGCGTGTAAAAGTATTGTATTTTTCTATTTATAACTTTCATTATGTAGATAAAGTTGTTTGGATTATAATTTTTTTTTCAATCTTAAGACAAACATAAGAATAATATTATTGTTCATTATCTTAATTATTTAATTTATGTTCTACTTTTATCATTAAACACCAAACATAGCGAGACCTTTGACACAAAAAGTGATAAGAAAGAGTATAAATACACAATTATTTTTGTAAATTTATTAAGAAATATCTTTGTGCTTTGATTGCTGCAATGGATCTCAAAAATAAAGTCGCGGTTATAACTGGTGGTGCTGTGGGCATTGGATATGAAATAGCTGATAATTATTTGGAGAATGGAGCTAAAGTGGTTGTGTTAGTCGACATTAACCAACAAGAAGGAGAGGAATCAAGCAAGAACTTAAACGCTAAACATGGAGCAGGCAAAGCTGTGTTTTATAAAGGAGACGTCACAAACGAGAATGACTTGAATACGATTTTCAAGAACGTAACTGATTCATACAAATATGTTGATATACTTGTTAATAATGCTGGGATTTTAAACGATGTCACTTGGAAAAAATGTATTGACATAAATGTGACGTATCTCATTGGATGGACTAAGAAGTATTGGGAGCACATGAGGGAGGATAAAGGAGGAAAGGGTGGTGCTATTGTCAATCTTTGCTCTGTTTATGGATTCAGAGTCGACCCATATTTGCCAGTTTATCAGGCTTCTAAGTTTGCTGTTATGGGTTTCACAAAATCTTTGGGTCACGAATATAATTACAACAACTACGGTGTGCGGGTGGTTGCAATATGTCCTGGGTTTACGGAGACGAATCTAACAAAAGAAGAAAACATTAGAACTTGGGAGGATCCTAAAAGAAGTGCAGACTTTAAAAAATTTGCCCAAACTTGCTCTTGGCAAAAAGTTGGAATCGTCGGACGAGCTGCAGTCGAGGTGCTTGGAAAAGAAAGTGGTACAGCATGGATTGTCGAAGACAACAAACCGATTATTCAGGTTCCTTAAATTCTTTGTTAATTATTAATAAACAACGAAAATTATATCATTGTTTTTTTATTTACAATAAATACCTATGTTTACTGAGAAGTAAGCATATTAAAATAAATAACTGATTTTATCTCTAAAATTGTTCACTTTGGCAAATGCATTCTTGGAATATCACCAAAAAGACTGAACAAATTGTCTAAAATTTTGTATTATGTAACTCGATACAATATTTAAATAATTTTTCATTATGTTTTTTTATTATTATTATTCTGAGGATTAGATTAGTGTATGGTCAAAAATCTCAGTTTTAAATTGACCTAAAAATGACCTAAATTTCTCAGGGCAGCGTAAACAAAAGTTGGGAAAGTCTCGACAGGTGGCGTTGTGTTCTCGCTTCCCGCTAAAAGCTTTGTAACATTAGTTCTTATCCAGGAGTTTTACCGCTCCTTAGAATTAGTTTACACATGGGAATACAACACGGGGTCTTTTGTGTGTCTTTCGTTGAACTTTTTAATGATGTTGTTATAATTTTTACTAGAATAGTTAAACCGTTTATATTTCTTACTAGTACAAAATTTTAAACTAATTATTGTAATTATTATAGTAGAAGCACAGAGGATTGACATCTGCCTGCAGTTGTAAAGAATTATTGATTTCATGTATGGACTAAACTAGTATTTGTAAATTGTGAGACCAAAATATGATAGTGTTAATTACGAGTCCATATTCTATACCCAGTAGACCTGACTAACCGAACTGACTTTCAAAGGGAAAAAGTATCCTGTATAAAAAGTAGTTTTATTACAATTTACCAACCTGTGTGTATCTTAGAAGTAATAAAGTTGGTTGTGAAGTGAAGTTGCTGAACAAGCATGTGGTTCTCTCGACCACACTTGTAATACGGTTTTATGAAAATGTACTTTCGATGTAATTTATTTTATTATTATAATCGTTAATTTAAGCTATTAATAATTGCATATCGTTTGTGAATATGTGTATAGATATGAATATGTATTTATAATAAAGATTCTTTTGTTTTAATAGTACGGCATCCTCCGCCAGATGTATATGAATGACTCCGTACTAGCTAGGGATTGCAATCCGGTAGCATTTTCAATCCGGCCGGATTTTACCGGATTGACACCAATCCGGCCGGATCCGTTCGGATCCGGCCGGATTATGAAGTTACTTAGGGCCTAGTGTTTAGTGCTCTGTAGTTTTGATAATAATACAAAAAAAATCATTTAATTATATTTTTTGGTATTAATTGTAATTTGTATTATTTGCACTAAATGAAATTATGAAACTATTTTAAATAATAAAGTAATCAATCTCACTTATTGCTGTGAGTATGTTAAAGTACTTAAGTAATAATAACATATTAATAATCTAGACTTAACATTCTTTTAAATTTATATTTATAAGATCAACTTCAGTCATTCATAATCCTAACAAACGATAAAACAAGAAGCATTTATATTTTGCAATGCAAAATGCAAGTGAATGTTATTTCTGTGTCTGCAAAAAAACGATCTAAGAAAACATATAGTGTTGATTGTACTATCCCCTAATCTGCTTCTGATGTCACTACAAATATAACCTTCGGCTGAAAAGGCCCTTTATGCCTGAAAATTTGTTGTCCTAATCGCCATTAAGTAACTTTAGGTCTGCGTGTGTTTTCCTTTTACTCCTACTTCATACGCAGTCATTTCTTTTTTAAGATTTTTATTCATAATCTTAATTTAAATTTAAATATTGACCAATCGTGGTCTGTAACTTTTATATCAGATTTTATATCTAATAAAGCTTTTTTGATGCATACCTTCAGATCATAAAATCTTCCAACCATAGATAAAAGGCTGTTCCGGCGTGTGCGGCAGTCCGAAATAAGTTGTGATTCTTTCCCTTTTTCTTATCTACCTTGCTCATCATCCAATTCGTCCATGTATTCACTATCATCATCACTCCATTTCAATAGAAGACTTTTCCACGGGATCAACTTCTCTATCCGATTTTTAAGGTACAAAATTTGACAACAGTTAACTGGATGCCGTGTGCGATACACAATTGATGATAGCACGGTACTAGTACTAGTGTGCCAGCTTTAACCATGACGCTTGCGCCGTCCAGAGTCATGCCAATTATGTCAGAATCGAGATGTACTAGACATACAGTACAGTTTTTCGCGTTTTTATTTGCTTAACCGGATCCGATACCGGATCCGGTAGGCCCAAAAACACGCCGGATCCGCCGGATTACCGGATCCGCCGGACCGGATTGCAATCCCTAGTACTAGCATTCTATTCAATTACTAATACAGCTTGCTGCAGACAGCATTTAACACAGATTACTTCTAAAGGCTTATATTATACATATTTGTAAGTAGTAGTACTATCCCACCAGGTCGGTAGCATTATCAGTCACTTTAGGACGTATGTCATTTTAAAAATTAATTAATAATTATATAAAAGAATATTATTTTGAATTTATGATATAAACAGCTTTGAGGATATCGAATGCTATTAGAAAATAATTGAAATTTCTCCCAACAGTCAATTAAGTTGAAACACACAAAAGAACCTCAGCTGTCAACGAAATTTCTATCGTCCAATAATAATTAAAGTTTATCTTTCCCCATTTTGGTATAAACTTCCCTCGATCTTGCTCATTAGCGAGGAAAAAGATGTTTATTGGAGTTTCCAAGTTTGCCCCTGAACCCGACCGATTAACTGTAATCATGGCACTTAGCCAGTTTCTCTGATATTCTCTTTTCTTCGACTCAATTTGGAGATATCTTTATTGGAGACGCAATATACCATTGTGAGTTGTGGACGTAGTTGTCAACAGCATTGCTTCATATTTTTACTTTAAAATAATCCTTACACTCATAGTAATAAAGGCTATTATTCTATTTGTTACATAAAATAATTATTACAACCATTGACTTATAATATAATAGAGACGCGATGTAGGGAAGTTTGTATGCAAAATATGGACGCACGTGACCTTTAATTATAAAGCAGTGACAAACAAAAGATGTGGCAATAATTGTCCAAGCATTCATACATTATGAACTACAATACATGCAAAATTCATCTTACAAAATTCATTATGGTTTTTTATACGTTCTCGGGGTTATTGGACCACGTTCTAGTGTGTTTCGGGATCAGCTTGGAAGTAGTCGGTTGTAAGTGTAATCTGTTATTTAATTATCTTTAATAACAGTATCTCCCGCTCACGGATGTAATAACTAAACAATAGGCGGAGTGTCGTCTCATACCTGGCTTCTATCAACGATTTCTTCCAGACTTTTCTGAACGTCAATCAGTCAATAATTACTTTAAAATGCACATTATGCTGCAATACTAATTAACAAATTATAGATTATTACTTAAACTACAACAAGGAATTTAAAAAAAACAGTATTGGGTATAGTGTTGTATTGATCTATAACATCGTTTCTCAAGCGGGGGGTCGAGTTTGTTTTCAAAGGAAGTCGCAGTCTGTTGAAAAATAAAGAATACAAAAGATTCGTTTATTAAAGAAATGAATTTTAGTGTAGTGTTATAAAACTAAAAAAATATTAAGATATAACGTATGTAACTTTGTGGCTTTTTCGTGAGTCGCGACATAAAAATGGTCGAGAAACGATGATCTATATATATACCTATATATAATATAATATTTTTTTTAGTAATAATTGTCTTTCTAATATAAAATACAATGAATACAAAAGAGAGGAGAAGTATCTAAGGATGTCATTAAAGATGCAGAGGGTAACTTGAGCAGTTGAATTTGTCTCAATGCTAATCTAATCAGAGAACGCTGTGCTATTCGCCTCTTGAACAAACAAACTCAAAGATAAATACCACTATAACCTTTAATTAATTAAGATCTTCGGTTAAACAAGGAATTTCGAACCTTGTTGATGAATTCGGTGTTGTGAGAAATTAACCCAAAGTTTATAAATAAACTTTAACGAAAATAGACAATTTAGTTGATAACATTGGAAACTCGTCCGTTACTTGGATATTCATATATGTATAAGTAATATAAATATATATATTTGGTGTGTTATTTATATTATATTAATTGGCTATACTACGTAGAGATATTGACTAAAGAGAATAAATTATATCTAGAGTACTGACCACTTCCAAGCTGATCCTGAAACGTGACTTTCCACAGATGTTATATATGAAAGTGATAATAATACCACGAGATGGCGTGCTGGGATAAAAACCAAAATTATATTGTCTATCACCTTTCTATAGTCATAAATATATGGTTGAAATACAAAAAATAGCTTCTATTTCGTATTATTTGCTTTACTAGCAAGAGAAGTTATTTATAAAAGTTTCGTAAGTGGAATCCTTACGGGGCAATCATCCCTTGTTAAAACAGTTAGCGGTTTCTGCAGCTGTTCCCAACTTTCCTTTAATGATATTACGCTTTCCCCCTTTTTGGGGAACTAAGGCGTACTAAATTCCCACTAGAGGTTTGAAGCTACATATCAAAATATATCCGAGGGAATTTTCTAGAAACTTTCTCTCGTATTTTGTTTTAATGATACGCTTGTCATTTTTCTAAGGATCTAAAAACCATTGAGTTTAATTTGTTAGAGCATATATTATTATGGCATCTATTGGATATTTAAAAATAAATAGGTAAATAATACATTTGATTAATATTCGCAGCATCACAACTGCTCCTGTCCC
Source organism: Tineola bisselliella (assembly GCA_028551675.1). NCBI lineage: Eukaryota > Metazoa > Arthropoda > Insecta > Lepidoptera > Tineidae > Tineola > Tineola bisselliella. The sequence goes on from JAPWLS010002437.1 coordinate 101,818, forward strand.
CCTTTGTAGTATATTTGATGGCCTCTATGGGGAAGCGTGGTACATCAGCCTGTAAGGTCAAGGCCCCGATGCAATACCTGGTCAAAACAAATATTTATTTATTAACATACAATTAATAACGTTATTTTTTAAAAGTAAATATTTGCTTCTGGTCTGTTTACATTATGTTCGTATGTTAATTGTCCAGACATCAATAGTACAGGGAAGTTTGGAGTCAGGGTATTGTATGTCATATATGTACATAATAGAATACATATAGGTACCTATAGGTGATTTTATAAATGTGGCAAGCAAAATGTTGTTATCAAACGTGTAGAACTTTTAAAATATGTTCTCAAGTATTTGATATTTGAATAATATGAGGAAAATTGCGAATTCAAATACAATTTCGGCAAGATATTGCTTTTTGAAATAAAACAATATGTTTCTGAGGAATGTACGCGAAATTTTTTATGTACGTATTATTTCCATATGATACGTATAAAACTAGAAATCAAATTCAATTTTTACTTTTATAATTAAAAGCTAAAGTTTTCTTAGTATTGTAATTTGATCTTATTTAGTAACAACTTTCTAGAAACCTAAAACTCACACTGAATTAGGCACTTAAAATTATTCAGAGAATATTAACACTAGGTTTACGGACGTTTTCTATATACCTACTTCTACTAAAACGCGTCAAGTTGACGCATATCGTAGAGATAGGTATACCATATAGACAAGTTCAGTAATTCAACACTTTTAAAGAAAATAGACTTCAATATATATTTTTCTCGATCAATGAATAAAAGTCATACAAAGAGATAAAATAAAAATTTAAACAGTTTTTGGTAATTCTCTGATAAAAGTCAAAATGCGTCAAATTGACGCGTCCCGTAAACCTAGTGTTAAATTAATTAGTTCAATATTGGGTATTGTTAAACAGATTTTCGTCATTACAAGTCGATATTATGGTTTCTTTAAAGAATAAATTTCAAAATGAATTCACTTAGCAGTATTAGCTTATCAACTTAAAACCAAATAATCGAAACACACAATTTATGTTGCTATTAAATTATATTTAGGCAATATCGATATAAAAAACGTCGTGTTCATGATTACATACTATCTTTATTTACGAAGATTATTTAAACACGCTCCATATGGCTGGTTTATTCAATATATTTTAGGCGCATGTCCCAGTCGGTGGTGTTTACTACTCAACGATATATATATTTTGGAATAAACAATTGAAACAACGTTGCGGTTAAAATAATAAACGGTAAGCGTTTTCTTTTGTTTAATATGTTTATAGCCTTGACATGTTTTGATTTTGTTTCGTTTACTAAAGTCAATTGAGGTTTTATTAATATGAATAGAAAATATGTTCGTTTATACTATAATTAATTAATTTAGAAGTCTTTCTTTGCAGTTAAGATGTTTTTCCTCTTAAGTATAGCGCTACTTATATTATCTCTCGTATTTACAATACGTGCGTATACAAGATTTAAAGGAACGGGAGTTAATTATAAAAGAATAATAATACCACCTTTTGGGCATATTTATAGACAAATACTTCGTAAGGAACATTTTTCCGATTTTACTGTCAGTCTGTATAACAAATTTCCTGAAGACAGGTGAGTGTTTTGATTTAGATTTCTTAGAATGTTTTTAAAGTAATTCAAAGTAGCCGTATGAAGCAAAAAGACTTATTTATCAGTCGCTATTTACTTATTTATGGTGTGCAAAAACCATCGGAAATAAAAAAGTGGCCTTTATTTAGTTATTAAAAATAACAACAAGAATAATACAGTAATACCCCGCTTTATGCGACCCCGTTATGCGCGGTTTCACTATAACGCGAAATTCAAATTTATTATTAAATTACGCGAAAGAGTGCGTATAAACATAATGTAGTCATCACTTCTCTATGGTCGCGGGAATTTCAGTTAACGCGATTTTTTCCGGAACGTATCCCTCGCGTAAAGCGGGGCATTACTGTATACAAAATTGTAATAGTAAAACAAGATCTACTTGCACATATTGAATATATTTTAGATTCGTCGGTCTATACGAACTTATGAAGCCTCTAATCATGTTGAAGGACGTTGAATTAATTAAACAAATCGGCGTAAAGGATTTTGAACACTTTTTGGATCATCGTATTGGTGTTGATGCTGAAATTGAACCTATATTTGGAAGTAATTTATCTGCTTTAAAAGGTAAATTGTTAATGATAGCATAGCTCTATTATGGGAATGCATATTTTTTTTACTTGAGAGTTGCTTTTTCAACTTGGATAATGTACATAAGTTACTTCATTTTGATGACATAGCAATTGTTTTCGCTAATTTAATGTCAAGAGAAGTGTGATCACATGTAAAGTTCAAGTAATTTAACTATAACATAAAATAATATAGTTCAGGTTCTATTTCAATGTTTCCAGGTCAAAAATGGAAGGATATGAGGTCAACGTTAAGTCCAGCATTCACAAGTTCTAAGATCCGATTGATGGTGCCTTTCATGGTGGAGGTAGGGGAGCAAATGGTAGCGTCATTGAAGAAGAGGATGATAGAAGAAGGAGGTATTTTAAAATAATATAGTTACTAGGATCAAGTCATATTGATGTTTTGTAATGTATGAAATTTGTAATAGTACCTACCATTTATATTGTACAAAATACGTGATTTTAACATTATTAACTACATACAACTTAAAAAAAAATCCAGGGATGAACTATCGCAGTTACTTTGATTAATTTAGTCTTAATTTTATTAAATTAATAAAGATAAAATATTTTCAATTAATTAATTGAATCATGTTATTCTTATACACTTCTTTCTTTATATAGTAAATTTTACTAAGTCAAAAAGATATTTGAATGATTAGTGTCTGTACAAGTCTCAAAAACGTCGCACGATGTTAGCCAAGACAGGAAATAAAACTACACTTGTGATGCACATTATTTTGGACATTTAAAATCATTATGTATAGTTACTGTGGCCAAACGTCTAAACTTTCTTAAACTACACTAACGCCATCTACTGGTGCATTTGAGCAGTGTCAACTTTGAAGTTGTGTTATTTTATTTCACAAACAAAATTTAGACTGGCCTTACAAACAATAAATTGATTTAATTTACAGTTAACAATTTGATAATTGACACAAAGGACCTTACAACGAGATATTCCTGTGACGTCATAGCAACATGCGCGTTTGGAATTAAAGTGGACTCCATGGTCGATAAAAATAACAAATTCATGTCTATAGGAAGAATGACATCGCAATTTACATTCTTGCAAATTCTAAAATTTTTGGGATACAACAGTTTGCCTTGGCTTGTCAACGTTAGTATTAGTAGACACGCTTTTTATAACACTTAAAAAGTATTACTTAAATAACAAAAGCATTATATACAATTATATAATATGATATAGTATAATATAATATAATCAAATATTAATATATAAATGCTATAAAAAGGGTCTAGCCATAAGCTTGTATGGTTCTTATCCAATTTTCGTAGCACAGGGTATCGAAATTTAGCATCAAAACTTTGTGTATGTACTATATATATTTGTAATGCTTAAATAACATGAAATACATTTTCTATTTATATTAATTGACTACTCGAATATCCTTTGTTCCAATTTCTCTGCTTACCGTTGTAGAAAAACTAATTCGAGCTTGTATTTCAGAAACTTAAATTAAAACTTTTCCCGGAAGAAGTTGACGATTTCTTCAGAAATATAGTTTTAACTACAATGAGGAATAGAGAACAAAATAATATTATACGACCTGATATGATACATCTATTGATGGAAGCAAATAAAGGTATTTTTGCATGAATATTATTATAATGATTAATGTTATAATACTCTATTATGTTATAGGTAAATTATCTCATGATGTTAAAAGAGATGAAGATGCTGGATTTGCTACAGTTGAAGAGTCTTTAGTTGGAAAAACTACAGTGAACAAAGGTATGTATCAAACAATCTACATATCGTAAAATACGTTTATTCCTATGACAGTAATTGCAGAAAAGTTATACATTGCTATATTTGTTTTAGTATGGTCGGAAAATGATCTAATAGGACAAGCAGCAGTATTCTTCGTGGCTGGGTTTGATACAGTTGGAACGGTCATGACATTTCTGCTCTACGAATTGGCTGTTAATAAGGAAGTTCAAGATAAATTATTTGAAGAGATTATGGAAATTGACAGAAATAGTAAAGGCTTTGATTATAATACTGTTCAGAGTATGAAGTATTTAGATATGATTGTTAGTGGTGAGTTTATTGTAATATTATTTTCTTATATTTAGCTGAAATTTTCAATACAAAATTGTCTCCTCTGGTAATTTTGAAACAAGACGTAATTTTCAACTTTAATTAATACATTCACAAATATCTTGGAACTATAACTGTTACTAATTTCTTTAGTGATAAATAAACTTATGTCATAATTCGTTTACTTTCAGAAGTGCTTAGAAAATGGCCGCCTGCTAGTGTAATAGATAGAATTGTAACTAAAACCTACAATCTTGGTAGACCTAATAAAGAAGCAACAGAAGATTATATCGTATGAGAACCCACACAAATTCGATCCGGAAAGATTTTCAGATGAAAACAGACATAAAATTAAAAATAACACTTACATACCTTTTGGTGTTGGACCTCGCAATTGTATAGGTAATGAATTTCATAAATATTTTTATACTAAAAATTAACTATTGTTTACAGCTCACCAAGACCACTGTTAAATAATGTAATGTGCTAGAAATAACTGTTTATCTTGTTAATAATCCAAAATTTTAAACTAAATACTAATAAACTACATACCGGGTGATTCAATCGAACTTTTCGGTACCACATTTTCCGCAAACTTTCAGCTGAATCACCCAGTACATATACGTATTAAAAAACTACAAGACATATTAAAAAAGGTTATTTTGTCATGCTTTAAGATGATATCGCAGTTAGTTAAGCTGAAACATGATGCATATATGCGAAGACAATTACTGTAGGTATTTTTAAATTTTGTTTCAGGATCTAGATTTGCCCTTTGCGAAATAAAAGTCATGGTATATCATTTAGTGAAGAATATGGAATTGTTGTCGTGTGAGAAGACGTGTATTCCTGCAAAATTAAGCTCGTCCAATTTCAATCTTAGGCTTGTGGGCGGCCATTGGTTAAAAATTAAAAATAGAAATTAACAAAATCCAAACTCAAATATCTTTATTGCATGTGACAATTATAATTATAAATGTCAGTACAGTTTAGTATCAATGTGACACCCGGTCAGGGCACAGCAATACAATATTAATAACAATAATAATAATAAAGAATTTCAATATTATATTAATAAGCAAAAATTTCATTTACTGTTTCGAATCATTGAGATATTCATCAATTGAATAAAAGCATTTTAAAATCAAATATGTTTTTAATTTATTTTTAAATTGATTTATACATACATATATTAGAATTCATAAATTTAGATCACAGTATTACTGTATTTTTTAGTGTTTTAATGTCTATGATCAATTTTGTATAAATGAAAAGAAATTTACAAATATCATTATAGGCGTAAGCAAAGCATCGTTCGCATTTTTTATATTACCAGACGTCTGCGTGCAACAATCTTGAGGATACGAATATGCTCCGTTCAAATAAACAGTCTTCTTGTTATTTCGGTTATATATTTAATTCCAATTGTTTGGTTTCAAACTATTTGAAATCCTGAATGGTGACGTAAATAATATACTCCCAGCAACATATGGCTGCACGTAGTAATCCACTTAGAAAACAACACCACGTATTCTGCTTTGGTCTTGAAATAATATTAACTAATAGAGACTACGTATCTTATATTGCATATATATGAAATAAAATTACACTTAGCTTAAAGTTTACTAGAGATAATATAGTATATTAATAAATAAACATTTTTTAAATATATATACGAACCATTTTATTTATCTATCTATTTTTAAATTTTCAGGTACAATTTTTATTGCAGACTATTTATTATGTGTGTAAACACAATCACGTTGGATACTCGAAAGATAAACGGCAAACAATAAGATAAAAAACCTTTAGCTTGTATTTAATTTACTTATTTTCTTTGTCTATAATACAAATATATTACTCTTCATATATATAATATGAAGCATTAATAAATAAATAATAATTATAATGATATAATATTTAAACTAATAATAATAGTAAAGTATATACAGTAATACCCCGCTTTACGCGACCCCGTTATGCGCGGTTTCACTATAACGCAAAATTCAAATTTCGCGCTCAATTGCCCCGTATTATGCAAAAGAGTGCGTATATCTCTATGGTCGCGGGAATTTCTGTTTTTTTCGGAACGTATCCCTCGCGTAAAGCGGGGCATTACTGTATAGGTATATCTTAAACACGGAACTTAACTAGACTTCACTATTTATAGAATCGTCTCTGCATTGACAGATCGCGATTGATATCAAATAGACACCAAAATGCGCATTTATAATACGAAAAATTATTCAAGATAAATTATCTCAGTCCTCTATAGACGCATGTCATCATGATTATTTGAGTCGTCTCAATGTCAAATTCATTGAAACGCAATTGACTGTTTTGGATGTTACTATGAGCTATACTTTTTATAACTACATATGTATGTGTATATATCTATATTAATAGGCTAAAAGGGCTTTTTAATGGGTTTATTTTTAGCGATTTCTTATGTTTTTAAAAAAAATCTAAATTAATTAAATTAAAATAAAAGGAATTTACAAGGAAAATAAAAAATAATAATAATAAAGTTTATTACATAATTTAGTATAAAACTGTTAAGTTATTTAATTACTTTATCAAATGATTACTTTAGAAAACATTTGATTTATTTACACGTATTCAAAAGTAATAACTCACAATGATATTTCAAAAGTTTTGATATACATACATACTTAGATTATGTATAGTACAAAGATATCGTTCGCTGTGAGTAAAGATAAATTACCTAAACCAAAACATAGTATTTACAAGGACACAATAAAAAGGTAGATTCAATTCACGTGAGATCAGTAACAATAGCGGTTGTGTGTTAGTGAAATTGATTATTTTTAATTTCAAATATAAAATATAAACAATTTAAAGGTAAGTTTTTTTACTTTTTATTAATTACTTCTTTTGTTTTTTTTTTTCATTAATTTTCTTTTTTTAAATCAAACGTTAATTATAAGTAATGCATAAATTAAACGTAGGTTTCTAGTTCGTTATTAATATACCTACCTACTTCTATTTCTATAAATGTTTATTTCTATTACTATGTGTCCTGTAAATATTAATTCATATAATTATATATTGTATTTAACTCTGATCCATGTCTATTTCTCGCATTTTCAGTTCCCAATGAGGGACTAGTTTAAATCCAAAGTAAATAAAGCGCCTAAAATTAATGTAAATAAAACAACTTGTTTCACCCACGCAAAACTTGTTATTAAAACAAAAAAAAATGCGTCTTTATTTTTTGACGCTCATCTTCGGGGTAGACAGGATTTATAGAATCTTTAATAGCCTCCTATTTTTTTTTTAATTTTTTAAAATATTCCTAAATACCCTCATTCGTTACTTCCTTTCTCTTTCACTCAATAAATCCACATATTGCCGGATCCTATTTTCCTTTTTCAAAATATAATTTTCTGTTTTATAAAGAAAATTATCTATTTTCCCAATAGTTTTTGGTATTCTCAATACAATAACGAATAATCTACAAACAACATTAATTAATAGGACCCGATGATATGATCGCGTCAACATGACTCTTTCTACATAATAAATATAAATTGCAGAAATAACAATGATTGTGTGGATCTGGATCTTAGTGTTAATCTCCGTGGCGGTACTGTACATGCGCCGAGTGTATAAACACTTCAGTAGCCATGGCATTAATCATCTCCCAGTAATACCACCATTTGGGAACATGTTTAAAGTCACATCTCGGATCAGTCACATATCTGATGTGGTTACCGAAATTTATAACAAATTTCCAGACGATAGGTAAAGTTGATGTTAATTTGCTAATTACAATGGATGTTATAATAAAAATTAATATATATTCTTGTAAAAATAAATTTGTAGAACAATATAAAGTAGTGATTTTGTTTTATTTAAGTACATTACGTGATGTACGACTTATATCGTACGTGTAATGTTTGAGAAGCACGCAATGGTATGCTTACACTTTCATGGAGTTTCATGTATAGAGTACTATTTCAGATTCGTGGGCCATTATGAATTTATAAATCCTTTAGTGATGCTTAGAGATATTGAATTGATAAAGCAAATAACAGTGAAGGATTACGACAGCTTCCTCGATCACCGTTTCAATATAGATGTTGATGTGGACCCTTTGTTTGGGAGTAATCTGTTCGCAATGAAAGGTTGGATTTTTTTTCTAGTTACTCTAATTTTATCAACGCTTTTATTGAGTCTAATTTATTCTAATGTTTAGAGAGTTTTGCCCCTATCATAGCCATAGAGAAATCGTTCGAAACGTTTGATTAAAATAATCAAAAATAAGACAATAAGAAGTCGTATAAAGTACTAGCTTTTACTCGCGGCTTCGCTCGCATTTAAGTCATTAAATAAGTATCAGAGATCATTTTAATAGAAATGAATCAATATGATTCCAAACAGCTGAAACTATAGTCAATTGGAAACTATACTAAACTTTTTTTTTAATAAAAGGTATCCTATGTTACTTCTAGTACCTCCAAAAATATGTGTACAAAGTTTCATGATGATCGGTTCAGTAGTTGTTGCGTGAAAACGTAACAAACAAACTCACATTCACATAGATATTAAATTAGGTAAATCACATTCGCGAAATACCTCAGACTTCACTATAATAATGAATCTTATTTTAAAGGACAAAAATGGAGAGACATGAGGTCAACATTAAGTCCAGCATTCACGAGTTCTAAGATACGGCTGATGGTACCTTTCATGGTGGAAGTTGGAAACCAGATGATAAAGTCTTTAAAAAACAAAATGAAGCAGAAGGGATGTAAGTTAAATTTCCAAATAAACGTAACCTCAAGGTACCTCAGTTGCACATAATTTTTTTTGAATTTATTTACAGCTTCTTATTTAGATTTAGATGCAAAAGATTTGACAACAAGATATACCAATGACGTGATAGCAACGTGTGCATTTGGAATTAAAGTTGATTCAATGGCGGATGAGAACAATGATTTCTACGCAATGGGAAAGTTGGCTTCGAACTTCACGTTCACACAGTTACTCAAATTTTTTGGTTATTCATCTATGCCCAAATTAATGAGTGTAAGTTTTACTGCTATTAATACGAATTATTAACAAATCAATCAAGTCGTACCCGCTATATCGCTATAGCTTGAAGAAACAAATGAAAGTTGTCCATGTTAATTATTAAACAAGGAATTATTTAAGTCACGGTTTGTTTCTTTCATTCATATCTAATTTAAGATTCGATAGAAAGAGACAAAACATAATTTTACTAATTCGCTGTTTAGTAACGCATGTAAGTATTCAAGTATATTCACTTTAAAATATGATGCACAAAACTAATTTACATTTTGCATATAAATGCAAATTACACGTGTTTCTGGTATTATCTGGTTTCTAGTACCTTAAACAACAAAATAGCTTAGTGTAGTATATATCTATAAAATACATTAACAAATTATATTTTAGAGACTAAAACTTACAATGTTCAGCGATGAAATATCAAATTTCTTTACCAACCTAGTTATGGGGACAATAAAAAATAGGGAAGAAAATAATATTGTTCGACATGACATGATACAAATCTTAATGGATGCTAAGAAAGGTACTTATACCTAATTAAATGTTGCAGATGTTAAATATTATTAAACAATTATTTTGTAAATTATCATAGGAAAACTTTCACATGACAACAACAAAACAGAAGACGAAAGTGCTGGTTTTGCTACTGTTGAAGAATCAGCTGTTGGAAAGAGTGTAGTTAGACGAGGTGAGAAACATACCAGTCTGTTATAAGGCCACAAAATATGCAACAATATCACAACTATTATTAGCTTAAACGAAAATTTATTCCAGAATGGTCTGATAAAGAATTGATTGCCCAAGCAGTAATTTTCTTCCTAGCTGGTTTTGATGGTGTGGCGACAGTAATGACTTTCCTGTTGTACGAATTAGCATTAAATCCTGATTGCCAAGAAAAATTAGCAAAAGAAATTCAAGAAACAGAGAAACAGAATAAAGGTTTTGATTATAGTAGTGTACAGCAAATGAAATATTTGGATATGGTTGTTTCAGGTAATTATAAAAACTTCATTTATTTATTCATTTTGTTCTTTCATTCCGTTCAAGTTCATTTCGCCTATTGCAGAGGTTCTGAGGAAGTGGTCACCAGCTGTCATGTCAGACAGGGTTGCTGTAAAGTCGTATAATCTTGGAAGGCCAAATAGCAAAGCTACTGAAGATTTTATAGTAAGTTTCAAATTTTTAAATAAATCAGACTTTCAAATTCTATGTTACTATTAATAATATAATTTTCATTATCTTGAATTTTAGATTAAAAAAGGAGAATCAGTAGTAATACCGGTATGGTCAATTCATCGCGACCCACAATACTTTGAAAATCCAGAAAAATTTGATCCGGAAAGATTTTCGGATGAAAACAAACATAAAATTCAACCTTTCACTTATTCACCTTTTGGTAGTGGACCAAGAAACTGTATAGGTAAGAGATTTTTATTTTACACGTGACTACTTCGCTAGATGAAGCTAAAGTCTTTGAGGTAACTACATGAGTTCAATTTAGAATTAGTCTTTGCATAGTGAGATCTATTTTTGTAATGTGACAGCATCTAGCTATCTGATGTTAAATAATGGTGACCTATAAACTGTTGTTATAAATAAATGAATATCTACAGACAACAATCGCCTTCCTTTGTTTTTACCACAATTAATTACCTAAGTTTCTAATGTTGGTCAATGGTTTGTATTTTTGTACAGGGTCAAGATTTGCTCTTTGTGAAGTGAAAGTGATGGTGTATCAAATCATTAAGGATATGGAAATAATGCCTTGTGAGAAGACCAGTATACCCATGGTTCTTTCTAGAAGCACGTTCAATCTTAAAGATAGGAACGGTCATTGGTTGAGAGTAAAAACAAGAAATTCATTTGTTTAAATAATGTGACTAAAATACACTTTAATAATAAGAATATAACTTTTTAATGAAATAATTTGTGTTTATATTTTCAATCGCCTTTGTGCCAAATTTCAAATTATGGGATATATTACCCCCATCGACAAACATATCTTAGTTATTTTCTTATTCCACACAATCAAAATCATAACTCGACCAATGCATAAGTGATCGTAAAGTATGAATCCTCGTGAATTAATTTATCTATTGTTAAAAAGCCAACGAAAAATCTACGATTAGTGTGTAGAAAGAGACATCCAGGGGGGCTACACAGGCGCACGGACTTTGGACGATTATTCCGTATATTTTCCTACATTTACAAAGTTACGGATTTGACAGCTATGTCACGACGGATTTACTGACTTATATGTCAAAATACACGTAAGCTACAGAAGGAGGTATCATGAAACTTCGGATATGCCTGTGTAGCCCCTCAGACACGGCGGGTGACTTTGCTAGTCATCGTTGGTCATGTGAATGTATAACAAAGGACTACTGATAATACTAAATACACATAATAAATATCTTTGTTTATTTATAACTTATCAGTGTTAATATAAAGCTTTTATTATTGTAAGATAGCGTCTTATTTTAAAACTGATTTTTATTAATAGAGTGTCCGACCTTTACAAAAGTTTTTATTTTACAAAGGATTTTAATACTTAAATATGAATATTCAAGGTAAATTTAAAAGAGTACAAAATTGCACATAATAAGATAATATACGTATGAAATTTGTATTTTAAAATTATGTTATAGAAATCGAACAATGAATAAAGAAACAAAGTTTAATATAAACTAATTTATCTAAATTCTTCAAATGACAGAATCTATTCGGTTATCCGTGTATTAGCGATTTGATTGATATTGTTTTGTTTTTTGTTTGTTTCCCGTTTCCACTATACTTTAAAGCAGTGATTCTTAACCACCGCCGCCAAATTTTAGATATACATATAATAATGTTTGTAAATAATATGATTTAAAAATATTAAAACTCATCATTTTCTTTGTGTGCCGTTGAATTTTGCAATCGTTAAAAGTGTGCGCAACAAAAAAGAAAAATTTATAAAATATTTATAAATATATATTTGTAAATATTCACTAGTAATAAAAAAAATTATGTATGAGTAACAGGTATTGACGTTAATAAAATAAAATTAAATTTATATTACTAAAATAAGTGACGTCAATGTTTATTGGTTTATTAAATTATATCACGGAGACATAACGCAAAGTTTAATTTAGAAAAAGTTTGTCCGCAGAGGTGTATGGTATTCCTTATCGTCGAGTACTTCAGCGAGTATGTTTTCCTTTGTAACGTTGCCTGTTTTGTATTGAAAATAAGAAAACAGTGTTATAATGCAATTTCATAGCGTTATTTTGTTTGTGTTTTAAAAATGGAATAGAAATACGAAAAGTATGAAAGCGACAGTTTACCACAAATATTGAATTTAAAAAATATATTTTATTGTTTGCTTTTTAATATTGTTATACCTGCAAAATGCGATAAAATGTATTTTTACATATATAAATTCGACCCAATAGGTCCAAAATAAATAAATAAATAATAATACACAGTAAATATATATATACTATTTTGCAAGTTTCAAATTTCAGGAATGCTTCAGTATCCTATATTTTTTTTTATTTCAGTAACCATGATTATTTGTGTATGCACAGCAGTAATTGCCACAATAATAGTGTCGTATTTGAGGAAAACATACACTCTCTTCTCCAAAGCTGGTGTTAATCATTTACCATATATACCACCGTTTGGTAATGTTTGGAAGACCACATTTCGTATCATACATTTTTATAATATTCACGATGAGTTGTGTACAAAATTTTCTAAAGATAGGTGAGTTTATTTTATAGAATTATGTAGATGTTGGCATAATATTTATATACATACGTACATATATGTTTAACAATAGTAGATAGACTGATAATGTAATTAACCTAATATGTCGTCCTAAGCATGAAGTAACGTTGCATTGCGATCAGCTTTGAAAGTAGGCGGGTATGACGAGAAGACGTCGTGCCAACGTGAAGGATCGCATTTATCTATGATAATTGTCTTTACTTGTAAACCGTACACCAGTTTAATACTGAGCAGAGGCGGCTCATCCTAAAGAGCGCTGGTGCAGTGCACTCCCACGAAAATTACAGAAGTAATCTATATTTCTTCATAATACATACTATCCTTACATTACATTCATTCTATTCTACTATGCCTATACAATAGTATATTATATTACCTATATCTACGCCGCTGTAATATAAGTTCTGTAATTTTCGTGGGAGTGCACTGCACCAGCGCTCTTTAGGACGAGCCGCCTCTGATACTGAGCTCAAATATTAAGCTTCTATAAAAATAAAGATATATGTTTCCAAAGTCATGGTTGATTGGTCTACGATGGAACTGGTTTGGCATTCAAAATGGGTTAAAGTCAAGTGGGAGCAAGGTCAAGATAGTGGTCATTTCAATCAATTTAATTCCTAGACAGGATTAAATTATTTATGAGGGTTCCAAAGTAGAGTACATCCTCTATTACACCACGCATGTCACCAAGCCTCTTAGCGGACACAAAGTTCTAACACTTTTTACAATTTAAATTCCGAACCCAATCTACTAATAATTCAACTATTGAAATGATTTTAAACTATTTGTTCAATACACCAATTATTAATAATTATCCGGTCAATAATAAAGATAAATGTATATCTATTTATAGGTTCGTAGGCTTTTACGAAACCGTTAGTCCGGTAATTATACTAAAAGATATCGATTTAATCAAACAAATAACCGTAAAAGATTTCGATTCATTTTTGGATCACAGAATGAATATTAGTGAAGACAGTGATCCAATATTCGGGAATAATTTGTTCGCGCTAAAAGGTAAATATTACGTAACCTTTCTAATAAACATTATATAATTTTGAGAAATAAAAATTGTTTCTTAAGGACAGAAATGGAAAGACATGAGGTCAACATTAAGTCCAGCTGTAACCTTGGGAAACCTAACAATCGGGCAACTCAAGATTACATTGTAAGTAAATATAAATAAAATAGTCTTGAAATTAATAATAAGTGTAAATTTATGCTTTAGATTAAAAAAGGAGAAGGCCTTTTTATACCGACATTGTCAATTCATAGAAATCCAGAATATTATGAAAATCCATCAAAATTCGACCCAGAAAGATTTTCTGATGAAAATAAACACAAAATAAAGCCCTTCACCTATCTGCCTTTTGGTGCTGGACCCAGAAATTGCGTTGGTAAGTGTACATCGATCCAAAATTGCATATTGAAAAAGTTGTAACAAGAAAAGTTTGCACACTTTCCCCATGATGCCGGCATAGCGGATATGACTACTTCTTGTGGTCGCACTTGTATATACTCTTGGACTGTACTCAAGTCTCAATCAACGCAGTCTAGGCCACTACGGTCTTTAAAACAAAAATAAAAAACACTTTAATTCTTTTTTCAAATTTCTTAGGATCAAGGTTCGCTCTTTGTGAAGTAAAAGTGATGGTATACCAAATCATTCAGCATATGGAAGTGTTGCCATGTGAAAAAACATGTATACCTGCTGTACTTTCTCCAGAATCATTTAACCTCCGACTCTTGGGAGGACATTGGCTCAAAATTAGATCTAGGAATTAATGTTCATATTTAATACGAATTATAATTAATACATTTTTATCTATAATATTTATATTATTAAAATTACTAACATTTTAAAATTTGTTTTATTTTACATTACAAATAATAATAACAACAATTTTAATAATACATTTGCAATATTAATTTATAATTTTCAGTTTGTGGCAATTGAAAATTTTAAGTTCTCCCGTGAACAGAGAATGTTGGTTCAGTTTTTGCATAATTTCTATAAACTTCTTCATTTGTTGTACTTACCATCGAGTTCTATTTAATCTTTCTCTAACTTTTCCTCTAATCTTATTACAGAGTTATTATTAAATTTAAATATCGGTTTGCTAAATTATTAACAATATTGAAATATTATTGAATTATTGATATCTGAAATGAATTTAAGCTAATATACCTATCAACGGGTCCTATGTATTAACATATTTGGAACTAATATTATAATATTTTTAATATTTTTTTGGTCAAATAGTTCAAAAAAAAATTTCTCCATCTTATGAAAAAAAATTACAATTTTTCAATGGGTTTTGAGATACTCAATACAATAATGAAGAATCTATACAAACTTTGCACTATAACAACTTTAAATCGCTTTTCTGTAAAATTGCGATTTTGTAGAACCTACGATGATAATAGAACTCGACGACATAAATATTTTTATAAGCTAATCCTTGTATACATACTCTGAAATGCTAATCCTTCTATATCAATTCGATCAAAATCGCTTCAAACTATTTACTTACGAATTAATATAATCAAAATGAACGTGACAGTAAGCCGTATAAAATATTAAAGTTGATGAATATTCCTTTCAGAATAAAATCTCCTGACAGATGGCATATTTATCACATAGAAAGTTTTATTTTCTTTAAAAGCCTTTTTATATTTATCATAATAAAGGTATTAGAGCGTGCGTTTTATAAGAAATGTGTCACGTAGATAAGATTGATATGGGACTAGCGGCGAGGGAGTTCCTGTATTCTCAATCCCTTGTTTCTATATGCCAACATGGTGAGTGATTTGTTTTTGAAAAATCTATGTTTAACCAAACCCTAATGGTGACGGATTGACGTGCCTATGAACTATTGAAAGCTGAATTGCTCTTCTTATTGAAAAAGTAATTGTATAATACTAGCTTTTACCCGCGGATTCGCTCGCATTTAAGTCATTAAATAAGTATCAGAGATCATACTAACTATAGTCAATTGGAAACTATAGTAATATATATATATATATATATATATATATATATATATATATATATATATATATATATTATATATATATGTATAATTTTAAATAAAAAGTATCCTATGTTACTTCTAGTACCTCCAAAAATATGTGTACAAAGTTTCATGATGATCGGTTAAGTAGTTGTTGCGTGAACACGTAACAAACAAACATTCACATTTATAATATTAGTAGGTACGTTTGATGTAATTATTTGTTACTACAATGAATAAAATTGAATTAAATATTTTAAACTGTTCGAAAGTTTATTTTTAAATTCATACTCGCGAACAGCCACAAAAATAATAATTCATTAAAAAAAATATTTATATTTTTCTATTTAAATTATAAATACTTGAAGCCGCTTGCCTCATTTCTAAATCCGGATCAAATTGAATCAGAAAGGATTGAGTTTGTTAAAATTTACTTGAGATTTTACAGCAAATTTTGTTTAAACTGCGGTTAGAATTCTTTGTTTATGTGAATTAGTAAAATGTGGTCCAATTTTATTACTGTTACGATTTCGAACCAATAATAAATGCGAAGATAAGAGTTGCATTGTACATTTATGTTTTTTATTTACCCTATTACTTTTTTCGTATCTCCTTATTTTGGGCTATTTCAAATCCTTCAAGAATGCTATTCGTAGGAGTGGATTCCTCATGAGAGTTTCGAGGACCTCTTGTGAATTTGCCGCGTATTAAAGACAATACTAAAACTATGAAATTTCGGGGACGTCTTCAAGTGTAGTTTTGAAATTTGGTAATTTCTCTGAAATTCAAGCCACCAATTTGCACCGGGAAATAAGGATGAGTTAGCAAATAATTTAATCTAAGTTTTAAAGTATTTGTAGATTGTTAACCGCAGTCTGTGCTCGACGTGATTCCTCGAATGTACTTTAAAACTTAATTTCAACTTTGTATTTTAATGTTTCAACTCCCGTGTTGTTATTTTTGGATTATTTTTCTTATTGGATTTAATAAACACGTAATTCTCTTTTCAAAGTAAGACAAAATCTTCTGAAATAAAATTTGTGATATTACTTATTTGTTTTTCTAAAAATAAATTATTTTAGATATTTTATTATTTTTTTTAAATGACTACAACTAAATCAATAAAATATCATATGTCTAATTTGTCTGTTTAGTGATTATCACTGTCTATATTCATAGATAATTATAATAAGGATATTTCTCATTGTTTGTAGCGAGCTTTCTAGAGAAGAATCGAGAGGAATTCGCGCATATATTCGATAAAATATTGAAATATAATCGAACTAAAAAGTGCTGTTTTTTTTTGTTGAAAATTTTATGTTTGTGGTTTACTTCAATATTAATTTTAAGTTCCTTTTAAATGCCTTTGATGTTAACTAGAGTCTTTTTAGTACAATATAAAGCCTCTTTGAACTTTTCCATTGTTGTTACATTTTAGCTTCTAAGTTGGACATAAAATGCTTACAAAGGCGTATTATTTCAGTATTTTTGTGTACATATTAAAACAAAAACAAAAAAATTATAATTAGACTTCTGTCTATAATCTATCTGTCTATAGTCTACATTAGTCTACTTGGGAATTATAAAAAGGGCAACTTGTTTTATATCCTGCAAATTCGTCTGCAGGAATTGCTTCTTAATTAAGTTGCAGATTCCCTTATACCCGGCTACTCTAGTGTCTACTAACGCCAGATCATTTTATTTAAAATAAGAACGATTGTGGGAAACATATTCAAAATCTTTTAAAAGTATTTGTTGTCGACAGAAAAACGTTACGACAGCGATGCAAATAGTTTTATTATAAATATAAATGTCAATTTTAAATTAAGAACTCTAAATAAAATAAATGAAGAACGCAAGTTACGTGTGCTTTTAGGTATATTTATATGAATCTATTGTAAATATTACAATTTTACAGTCCGCTCTCTGTTGGCTACAATAAGGTTTTAAACCATATATTATATTATAACAATGTCTAATTGAGCTTTATATATTTATCCAGGAAAACATTAAATTAATAAAGAAACCTTCATTCACAATTTCAACTCAATAATTTTCCATCCCAACAATTAAAAAACATTTACACTTTAATAAGTACCTAATCGATGTTCCTGAATGTTTGTACCGCGGGATGAACACAAAAACGCAATAAATCCGCCAAACCTTTTACCATTATATATTTATATAAGTACCTCTAAGTAAAGGTTTCTTTGTTGCGAATATTAACAGCGGGAAAACGCACTGAACTTTTGATGACGTCTTCCAGATGTTCCACCAACTTGTTTTTTTTTTAGTTAGATAATTTAAAAATATATACACAAAAATAACAGTTGTTGGTCGTACGTATATGTACATAACAAATTTTTATTGAATGCAAAAGCGGTGCGTTTATCCGCACAAAACAACTTTTACCTTTAACCATTATCCGTATCATTTTAGAAAACATTAAGAGCTGTATTTTATAGAACTACCTCCTTTTCCTGTTAATGGTAAGAAATAATTAGCAACACTAATTCACAGAGCTAAAATGTTAGTTAATTAATTGCTGCCTAGCTTTTGGTATACCTAGAGCAATTCCACAATTTTCATTCTAATTAAATATCTAAACTATTAATGTATTATAATATTTTATATTGAGTTTATTTTTATTATAATAAACAGACGTTTAAAGAGTTTAACATCCATCGCTTGCTGTAGCGAGATAGTCGAGATAGTTATAATAAATAATTGTTAATGTAATAGCAAATATTTATTTATTCCACATTTTTAATAAAGAGATAAAATTTCACACACGGTTTCATTTTATTACCTCGTTGACGGAGTTCTGTTTGTATGTGTCACAATATAATATTAATCATAAGGAAGACTTGTGCCGGCTGCAGCTATGAGCTCGCTCTAATTCCCACCACGAAATGTACTCTGTAAACTGTGCTATATTTAATCTTTTAAACGTAATACACGTAATATCTTAATGTTATAATGTAGCGGCTTAAGTTGTACGTGTACAGGTTTATTAGCATGGTATTATAAGAATAAGTATTAGATACTTCTTCAGGAATATCCGAGGAGGAATCTGACACTAAACTAAGTAAGGTAATAGCGAGGAAGACATTACAGAAATACAATATTACAGATGGCCTCTTCGTGACAAAACCATATTCTAAATACAAATAGTAAATATCTTAGAAGGAAGAAATATTTTATAATGCATCTACATAAAAATGTGTCTCATTTCACTGTGATACTGCAGTCGTTTGATGCATTTTTAAAGTTTACCCGAAGTGTTCCCATAGGACTGTGTCACAACCATGCCGTACTATAAAAATATATAGATCAACATCTTCTGGGAAATATTGTCAAGAAATAAAGGTAAGAAAGCACGTACAAGTAAAACATTTGGGACGAAATATCTAACATTTGTGGCCGAATCGCACTCCTTGTTGAGCCCCCTCTTAATAGCCGCTGTCATCAACAGTCCACGTTTTATATTATTCTTTTTTTATAGTGAAAATTTTGGCTGCATTCCATATGTATGTGTGGCATTCCATTGTTTTTATCTATCCCTACGACTTGAGTCTATATACTAGGTATAGGAGATATGCAATAACATAGTTGCAATAACTCATTGATCTATTCGTAGAAGAAAATTTCCCTTGAGATAGAGATTTTCCAATTAAAAAATGAAGTCTGTAGTTAATAGGAATTTTATAGTTGGTCTTACTATACATGTCGGACAACTTACTTACTTACTTAGTTTCAGTCGATATATGTAATAGGTGTCTAGAACTTTATTTATATAATGTCTAGAGCTCGTTATAAACATTATTTTAAAATATTTGAGGCTTTTTGTTGTAGACCAAAAATATATCTATATTAAGTCGTTCTTAATTCATTATTTTTTTAATTACATTTTATTATTAATATTCTAATTAGCATAATTATCATTAGTATTTTCGATGTAATATTTAAATTTACGCCATCCAAATAATTTTCTAGTTTAGCAAATACCTCACTTAGGATATGAGGTCCTGGTTTTCAAACTTCTATTTTTAAATCTATAGAGACGTTCTTTTAAAAT
This sequence comes from Tineola bisselliella, assembly GCA_028551675.1. Classification (NCBI taxonomy): domain Eukaryota; kingdom Metazoa; phylum Arthropoda; class Insecta; order Lepidoptera; family Tineidae; genus Tineola; species Tineola bisselliella. The sequence continues at coordinate 122,007 of JAPWLS010002437.1, forward strand.
ATATTTTTCC